>JAJOOR010002130.1:0-72956 GCA_036250505.1 Solanum acaule | reverse complement strand
TGTATAAAGACACCAGGACCAAATTAAGCACGTCTAATTTTTCTAATTATAAATTTCAACGGTCTTCCCATCTAGAAAAGCATTATACGTAATCAATGAAGTGTGCAATATTTATGTTAGATACCTACCAACTTTTACAGAAGGATCCATATTGCATTTTTCTTGTCAATAAATAAATAACAAGATGGTTAGTCAAGCCTCTTGTCTATATGCGCGATCGGATGTATCATTATCGATGCGAATTTAATTGAATTTATAATTACTTTTAACACGAAATATAAATTTATATATAAAAATTTAGTCAAATTGTAATAAATAATAGACATGAATCAATATATAACTTTAAAATGTTTAATACTAAGAATCACAAGAAATTGAACCCACAAAACTTAAAAGGAAAAATTATCAAAGTATACACCATTAGTTACGGTATTCTCAATATTTCCCTACCATTTTAAAATAATACGAAAATTCCTTCTTTTCACTCAAAACCCAATTGCCGGATACATTATTTCATTTCCACTCCAAACTCACGTTTCTAACTCCTATATTTACTCCTTCAATTTCTCTCTCTTTTCACTTACATAATCAAATCAGTTACCACATTAATCAAAATTTGAATTTCAAGAGGTTTCTTTCTCCAGTCAACTAATTTCAGATTTGTAGGTACTTTCATCTTCTTCAATTTTCTTCTTCGTTTTTTCTTGTTTCATCATTTTGTCTAATACATATGTATGCTCCTTCATTTAGCATGGGGATCACCCAAAATAGTTACACCTAATACTAATCGAATCTTTGATTCTGATAATCTCAAATGGACAAAAAACAGATCTAAAAGGTTGCATGATCCTTTAACAATGGCAAATCAAAGTTCAAAGAAGGCAAAAGCGAAAAAGGATGTACGAGCATCATCAAAAGCAAAGGTTGAAAAACAACAACAAAAAAGAGGTAGAAAGGTTTCCCCTACCATATCTCGACCTACACTATCCAGGGTATGTATTTTGAACCATGTATTTTAGTATTTATTTATTTTGTTTTAAATTTATTTCTTCCCCTGTTGAACTAATGAATCCACAACATTCGCTTGAGGTGAAATTTGTTCAAGATATTATGCAACAAGAAAACGACAGTTTGTAGGCTTGTAGCTATTGAAACAATTTTTCTTTACTTACACATTTGATCTGTTTTTATAATGTATCTTCTTTTTTTGTAGTGACTGCGAAATGTTTTTTGTTGTTTTTGTTGAATTTCTGAGCGATGAAATCAACATCCCATCTAATGATTTTCAAAGAGACTATCTTCGCACAAGATATGCAACACGGTTATGAAAGTATGGTCTCAACAAGGCCAAGACGGGATATGTTAGCTAGAATGATGATCCTACAAGGCAAAGAGTGACTACACTCCACCAACAGAAGATCGATGATCTTGTTAATGTAGAATAGATTCTTATGTATCGATTCACCGACAGTTGTTGATGATCTATTGTTTTTAAGATACATTAATTAGTGTTTTTGAGTATTTCTTCCCTTTTGAAGATACTACTTCTAAATGTGAAGAGTTTTTATGTTGAAAATTATTTATTTCGCTTTTTATTTTGTTTTCAATATATTTAATACCTTGTTAAATTTTGTCTCTTATAAGTATAGTGCACATCACTATAGTTGATACTATATTATTAGCAGATACAAGATTTTCCAAAAAATTATTATGTATATGATACACGATTACTTTTGATATAACAAATTTGTATGTATCAACACCTGATACTATATTTTTATACCTGATACAAATTAGTTAATTTTCAATATATTTAGTACCTTTTAACATTATGTCTCTTATAAATTTGGTACAAATGACTACACTTGATACTATATTATAAGCTGATACAAATTTGCCAAAAAATATATTATGTATATGATACACATTATTATTTATCATGTTTTCAAAATCACAAGTTGATGTATCTCACAAAACTTGATACTATATATTTACAATTGTTACAATCCTCTTAATTTGTAATATATTTAGTACCTTTTAACATTATGTCTCTTATCCGATACACATCACAACTCTTATCCGGTACATATCACAACACTTGATACTATATTATCCGATACAAAAAATTTCAAAGAATTAAGTATCAGATTCGTTATGTTAAACAAATCAATGCAATGTAATAGTATTTTCAGTACTTATTAGCAGGTACAGATACATTAATTATTTAACCAATACAATGTATATTTTAAAAATAACTTTGTATCAAACACAAAACAATACACAATATGTATACCAGATTCATTTTATCAGAAATTAACAATAAAAAATATAGGCAGAACTAAAAAACGTAACATTTCAATTTATTAAATCAGAAATTAGTAAGCTAAAAGTACTTTTTAATGTAAACATTTGTACTAGTGGAAAGAAATGTTATAATTTGAGAATTATTAGATCTGAAAAAACAAAGTACTCCAAAAAAGTATTGATCAAGATTCTTTCGGGAAAAAAGTACAAGTTCTTCGATTGTGGCCTTCTTGCCCACATAGCCCACAGCAGTTCGTATTTGATGTTAGTTTTTCATTTGGATTCTTCTTCCTTTTCATTTGGATTCTTCTTCCTTTTTTTCCTTAATCTACTAGGCATTCTTTGGTATCTTGGTGGTAAGACATCTTCTTCCAAAACACATTTCGGAATTGACCAATCACTTTTGTCCGGCATCGATTCCATTGGAACTGCATAACACACTAATACATATCTGCAATTGTACCAAATATATTTATTATTTAATGTTTATTGTATCATGACAAAAAAAAAATTACACTTCAAGATACATTATTATAACTCAGCTCAACGGATCATATATACTCTTAGTTTATCATACATATTATTGTCCCCACAGTTTTACATATTTTAGATACATATAAAAAAATGATACAAACACACCTATGTACCACAATTACCCATTTCTATTCATTCATTGATACATTAAAAGAACGAAGAAGTATTCAAATGTATATGATACTTTGTAATTATCAAGCAATGATACACAAATCTAAACACCTTACACGTACAATGCAACACCCAATACATAAGATGTAACCTAATTATGAATATAGTTTGCAAATAACAGTGTATCATGAATAATATAGTAACAAACAAATTCAAAAAAACAAAGAAAGTTATACAATTTATGTATCACAAGATTATTTGTTCACATACCTTTTGTTATAAGATCTTTTAACTCAGCTGTAATGATGGAAATAAGGTTCACGAATGAAATATTTCCCCCAACCACTATTCCATTACTTATGTATCACTCATACCTAACTTCACTTTCCCATATTCCCGAATGCCTTAACAATATCGAAACATTCATTATGAATCTTCACAAAATTTAGCTTCAATTTTTTTTTTGAATCAAGCTTCTGCAGTTTTTTGGAAGAACAGGGAGACACAATTTGACAATTTGAAATTTTAATTTCCTAGTTATGTTACCTTTTTGTGAACGGCTGATTGTTAGAAGAAAGAAACGTATGCCTGATTTGTGGGATTCAATTATATTTTCTGTTTTTAGTCCCTTATTTAGTGCAGTAAACTGATAACAGAAGTGTCTAAATTAATGTATCCGCCCTCACAATTATGTATCCGAAAGATGTAAAAAAGAAGGGATTTTTTGTAATTAATGAAAGAGTAGAAATATGATGTAATTTGTCTATTACAATATGTGGTTTGCATAATTTTTACTAATGAATTTAGTGGTGTAAGTCAAATAAAATTCATGAGCCCATCGGAAAATATGATGCACAGAAGTAAATATAATCTATAGTGAAACTTTTCAGTTGACATATATTGAAATACTTGTAATTCTAAATTATTATTTTGATGTATTTTTATTAAAAAAAATAGCTTGACAAAATTACTGTAACTTACCCATTATTATTGCATATCAACAATACTTACATTTAATCATATAATAATCAAATAACAAAAAAGAAAAATAATAATATTTCTTTCAAAATTTCAAAGATCGTGTGAGCTAAGAAATTTCTAATAGTAAATGATGAATGTTGTGTTTTTGAAATTATGGTCATTCAAAAGTATTCATTACTACTTCGAATTTCAAATATATTTCTTTGATAGATTATATTATATCATAATTTAAAATGTTGGGTCGGTGCTTAGCACGGACAAGAACCATCTAGTATATATATATATATATATATATATTTATATAGATTTGGTAGGGCAACCTCTAGCTTCTTTTTAAAATCAAGAAAGTCTAATTTATTTGTAGACTAAATATTTTGGGATATAATATTGAGATTATAGTTTTGAAATTAATTCATCTTATTTAGCATATGGGGTAAAATTATTCAAAGTTTGATGAGATAGGATGGGATATATCAGTATTAATATTGAAATTAAATATATATTATATTTGATGAACTACACAAATTTATCCAAGATAAATTTGTACTGTCAATCAAACACAATATAAAATGATCAATCACAACATTATGTTGAGATATGACATCTTATTCTGTGTACCAAACAACCCCATACATTAATATTATTCCTTGGGTCGTATATTCCATAGGAAATTTTTGTATACTTTATAAGTATTGTTTTTCGTCTTTTCCTATTGGAAAATTTCAGAAAAGTACAATTACCCAATTTATATTGTAAAAATATTGCCTAAAACTCAATTTGGTATACAACAATACATTCAGTATATATTAACATAGAAAACTTTCATATTTTATTTTTACCAAAATGTTTAAAAACATGATATACAATATTATATACCCAATATACAGTATTGTATGCACTCATATACAATAATATACAATCTTATACACTATTATACAAAAAACTAACTTTGTATTTTTCTTAAATTCAAACATCAGATTCATCCAAAAATACTTCAAAAAATACACCAAATCACCCGAAAATTTAGATTTAGGCTCATCAATACGTAACCGATCTTTTGCAATAATAGCCACTCGAAATAGAGCTTATTTGCAAAAACATAATTTTCAAATTTTGAAATTTCTAACTTCAACAATGATTGAACACTAATCCTATATAGGATTTGTGAAAGAAATATTTAATAAATAAATATTATCAAAGCATTACATTTAGTTAAGTATAATTTACATATATCTATACATTATTTTCCTACTCTTTTTCAAATTACAAAAATCCCTTAAATTTTATGAATTTCGGCTACATCACTAAACTTCTGGATACATCACTAGACTTCCGTATAGATGACAAGGCATCCGGATACATAAGTCAAACTATTATTCCCTCCGTCCCATATTAGTTGTTCATTTCCCTTTTTACACGTTAGTAATATGACCAACTAGTATGAGATGGAGGGAGTATTAACTAATTCTTATTTATTGATTTTTTTTTCTTTTTTCGAGGTAATGCTGAAATAAAAAGATAAAAAAATTAGCTCTTAGGACTCCCGCAACTTAATAAAAATTTGTGGAGGTTAAAATAACCCCCACATTAAATATTGTTTTGGGGGGTTATAGTAATCCCCACAATTACACCCCCACAAATCTAGTTTTTTTTTTGTAGTGGTGGAACTCATGTCGACGGTATCCTCTTCAAACTCACATAGTTGTTAATCTAAAACTCGAATTATTAACGAATAATTTATTTTGCTAGAAACTAAACCTGAAAACCTTTAATTTTGATAGGTAGTATAGTTCTTAACTCTCCATATCTTGGAAGATATGCCCATATAAAATCGGATTACTATTGAGTCAAATTGATTACACTTCCACATTTCACTTTAATTTACTTGCGAACTTAGCCTTTTAAAACCAAATTCATTTCAAAATTTTCAAGTTCAAGTAATTTTATCGACATCAACTTAGTCGTACCTGCATAAGTAATTACAGGGTGTTACAATATATAGGAGGGAAAAAATCACGAATAACAATAATTTGAGGCCTAATTACCAAACATAGCGATATTTTTGATTAATTACCAATTGTAGCAACAATTTTTTAAATTTGCTTTGTATCATTGATATATCAACAAATATAAAGCGTATTTCAAAAATTCTCACTATATTAATAATCTTTTTAAACTCACTATATTCGGTAAATATAATATATAAATTTGCCAAATTAGGTAATTATCCCTTAGGGTGGGGTGGGGTTGATTCAAATTCAATTGAAGTGTGATCCAAATAACAACTCTTCTGAATTTTCTTAGAAACCTATCACATTCTCTGACTGGTCAATAGTCAATGTCAAACAAAAGCTATAGGCCCTTCTTGTTGACTCAATATGTTTAAAAATCTCTCTTTCAAAGCCTAAAAGGATATTCAGCCGACTTTTATACAAGTTATGTTCGAGTGAGTCGTGCAAAGCAAGTATACAACTTGAAATAACATGTTTCTTGATGGAAGGATCTATTTGACTAATTGAAATAAATGCAATAAAAAAGGGGTATTATTACAAAAACTTATTACACTATTTGTGTAGTTTTAAATTGTTATAGCTATTATTTAATCTATCGTTCAAATTACGAGATCATGTTGGTATAAATAATTATTCCGCTAGTTTACAAAATTTAAACTCTTGTATTAGTGTTTGAGTTCCACGTAAGTATGGTGCGGGTTAATTGGTCTTTTTATATTATTTTAGGCAAAGTTCACCTCTTGATATGATTTTTTAGGGGTTGAGTTACTCCATATTACCACAATTAATTATTGAGAAAATGGTTTGATATACTTCTCCAACTTTGCGATTTAGAGTTGATTTATCTTTCGCTAAAAAATAGCTTACATATACCGCTGCGATTACATAAATAGCCTAGATATATTCTTTTCGACCGACAAAGGTGGAAAAACTAATTTTAAATTAATAATAGTTTGGTTTGTTATTAAAATAAAATTCTTATAGGAATATATTTGATCTTTCTCACGAAGTTCAGGATTATATTTGGTACTTCTTAGACGTAGTTTTTTTTACTTCTTTGATTCAACGGGTAAATCTGGATTTTAAACATATTTTTAAATCTATTTGTTTATTCTTATTCGACTTTTTTGTTTTTATTTTTATATTTTTGCTTTCACTCTTAAATGTGAAAATATGATAAATATTTTTTTAAATTTTTTTTTAATGAAATAAAAAAGTAAAGATTGGCACATATCAATGTCTAATTGTTGGGTATGTAGCAAGAGTTAATGGGAAATTGAGGGAAGATGAAAAGAGAGGAACTTGAAAAGTCCTCTTATGCTTTAGTAAAAAGGCATTTCTCCCCATCGGTGGTGGAAAGAAAAATAGAAGAGTTTAAATAGAGAAACACTTATATTAATTGTTAAAAGGGTTGGAAAGAGGGAACCCCTCGTGCCATCGTCGTCGTCACTCGCTCGGCTTGGCTTTGGCTTTGGCTTTGGAAAATGATCGAAAGATTATTTTTGGACAAAGTTTTGTTTTAATTATTTATTTAGTTAATTAACCGAAACATTCCGACCCGACTCGAATCAGCGTGACCTGTTTTATTTAAATTACTTTCCAGTTTTATTTGAATTTCCCGCCGTTGGAGATGACTGTTCTGAAAGGTTGCAACTTTCAGGAACAACCATGACCGTTTGAAAGGTTGCAAACTTTTTAAAATGGTCGTGTGGTTTCTGAAAGGTTGCAATCTTTCGGAACCAGTTCCTCTTGGCTATAAATACCAGTTATTCTTTAGACTTTTTACTTACGAAAATTTCTGATTTCCTCTTCTTCTTCTGCACAAATATTTTTCGTGTACTTTACTGCCGTTGAGTGGGTCGCTGACACCAGAGTTTTGGGTATCAATACACTGGTGATTGAGATCATTCTATCTTGGGAGGACATATTCCAAATCAAACCTCGGATACTAGAGGGGAATAATTTCCTTAAGGGGACACTGTGCAGTCAGTGGGCTTGATCTTCTTCCTGTTCTGATTTTACAGATTATGGTATGTGTTACAGATTTTAGTGTGAATTAATTTATGTTCTTCTGTTTTTTCACTGGTTCATTAAACTTTGGTAAGTTCGTGTTTCTGCAAAGTTTGTTTAAACCAGTGGTACTGTTTTAGACACAGATTGGGTAACAATCTTAAGGAAAATATTTTTTAGTTTAAATCTGTGTTTCTAGTGGAGACAAAAACCTTCGTGGTTTTATACTCTTATTAAGTTTGCAATTTAAGTTATTGCTTACTAAGTCTGTATCGATTTTTGTTTATCGGAAATCACAAACAATAATGTTACGATGGCTGTTGTTGCACCAACCCAAACTGTTGTACCACCGCAGAGAAATCTGGAAAATTCTCTGGTGTGAATTTCAAAGGATGACAACAATGGGTATTTTTCTGGCTTACCACTCTTGGTTTGACGAAATTTACCAGTGAAGAAACTCCGGTACCTGCTACTGAAATGCCAGACAGAAAAATTCATAATTATTGAAGCATGAAAACGGGCAGACTTCCTATGTAAGGGCTACATTCTAAGTGCTTTAGAGGATGACTTATATAATGTCTATAGTGCAATGAAAACTTCGAAAGAATTGTGGGATGCACTTGAGAAGAGATATAAGACAGAAGATGCATGCTTGAAAAAGTTTGTGGTCGCAAAGTTTTTAGACTATAAAATGTCAGATAGTAAAAATGTTGGATCACAAGTGCAGGAACTTCAACTTATTTTCCATGATCTAATTGCTGAAGATATGGTAGTAAATGAAGCTTTTCAAGTGGCTGCAATGATCGAGAAGTTACCTCCTTCGTGGAACGACTTCAAGAATTATCTAAAGTACAAACGTAAGGAAATGAAGCTTGAAGATCTTGTGATTCGGCTCAAGATTGAGGAAGTTAACAAAACTGCCAAAAAGAAGTCTCGTAAGAGTTCGACAATAATTGGAGTTAATATTGTTGAAGAAGCTCCTACCAAAGGCAAGAAGAGAAAGAAGTCCAACGGATAGAAGTCAGAACAGGCCAAGAAGAAATTCAAGGGAAACAGTTACAATTGTGGTAAGGATGGTCATAAGTCTTCTGACTGTCATGCTCCAAGAAAGGACAAAGACAACGACAAAGGCAAGTCAAGCAAACATCATGGAAGAGATGGAAGATGCAGATGACCTCTGTGCAATGATCTCGGAGTGCAACTTAGTTGGAAATCCCAAGGAGTGGTTTCTCGACTCAGGTGCCACTCAACATATTTACTCTGTGAAAGAAGCCTTTCCAATGTACACTCCTGCTGAGTTCGATGAAGATCTGTTCATGGGGAACACAACAACATCAAGGATTGCAGGAACTGGGAAAGTAATGTTGAAAATGACATCCGGCAAGGTGTTGACTTTGAACAACGTTCTGCATGTTCCTACTATTAGAAATAATTTACTTTCTACTGCACTGCTCGTTAAGAACGGGTTTAAGTGTGTCCTAGTTAGTGACAAAGCTGTAATAAGTAAGAATGAGATGTTCTTAGGAAAGGGCTACCTCAATGAGGGCCTCTTCAAACTGAATGTAATGGTTGTTGACAGTATTAATAAGAATTCTGCTTCTGTTTATTTATTGGAGTCAAATGATTAATGGCATGCCTGTTTGGGACATGTAAATTACAAAGCCTTTACTTTAGAAGTATTGCCTGATTTCAAATGCGATAAATTGAAATGCGAAATTTGTGTGAAAAGTAAGTTTGTTAAACATCCTTACAAGTCTGTTGACAGGAATTCAAATCCTTTAGACTTAATTCACACAGATATATGCAATATGAAGTCGACACCATCTCGTGGTGAGAAAATGTATTTTATAACTTTTATTGATGATTGCACTCGATTTTGTTATGTATATTTGCTTAATAGTAAGGATGAAGCAATTGATGCATTTAAGCAATACAAAAATAAAGTGAAGAATCAATTAAATCTAAAGATAAAAATGATTCGAAGTGATAGGGGTGGAGAATACGAATCTCCGTTTGCAGAGATATGTTTGGAATATGGTATTATTCATCAAACTACTGCACCCTATACACCATAGTCAAATGGTTTGGCAGAACAAAAGAATAGAACATTAAAGGAAATGATGAATGCCTTGATAATCAGTTCTGGTTCACTGCGAAACCTGTGGGGGGAAGCCACCCTTACGGCTAACAAGATACTCAATAGGGTACCCCGAAGCAAAACGCAATCGATTCCATATGAGTTATGGAAAGGAAGGAAACCCAACTTGAAATATTTCAAAGTGTGGGAGTGTCTAGCCAAGGTAGAGGTTCCTTTACCCAAGAGGGTGAAAATTGGACCCAAAATAATGGATTGTGTATTTATTGGATATCTGTGAACAGTAATGCCTGTCGATTTTTGGTTCACAAATCTGATAATCCTGAAATTCATGTGAATACGATATTTGAGTCAGATAACGTTGAGTTCTTTAAACACATTTATCCGTATAAAACTGAATGTGAGTCGTCAAGTGAAAGACCTAAACGACCACAGGAAGAATCAACGAAAAATACACAACCCAATAAGGATCCTAGGCGTAGTAATCACCAATGAAAATCCACTTCTTTCGGACCAGATTTTGTGGCATTTTTGCTTGAAATGAGCCTCAAACATTTAAAGCAGCTATGTCTTCGTTTGAGTCAATTTATTGGAAAGAAGCAGTTAATAGTGAGATCGAATCAATTTTAAGTAACCATACTTGGGAATTGACTGATCTTCCTCCAGGAAATAAACCTTTAGGATCAAAGTGGATCTTTAAAAGGAAAATGAAAGGCGATGAAACTATTGACAAATATAAGGTTAGACTTGTAGTCAAAGGATACAGACAAAAGGAAGGTTTGGACTACTTTGATACATACTCTCCAGTAACAAGGAAAACATCAATTAGGATGTTAATAGCACTAGCGGTAGTGCATGATCTTAAAATCCACCAAATAGATGTAAAGACAGTCTTCTTAAATGGAGAGTTGGAGGAAAAAATTTACATGGAACAACCTGAAGGGTTTCTAGTTCCTGGTAAAGAAGAGAAAGTGTGCAGACTTGTGAAGTCGCTTTATGGGCTTAAGCAAGCACCCAAACAATGGTATGCTAAATTGAACCAAACAATGTTGGCAAATAGATTCAAGCTTAACGAATGTATAAGTGTGTTTACATTAAAAACGTTCTGAATCATGAAGTCATTGTTTGTTTGTATGTTGATGACATGTTAATAATGAGTAAAGATATTGATGATATAAATACTACTAAGCGCATGCTGTCCAGCAAGTTTGATATGAAGGACTTAGGAGTTGCTGATTTGATCTTAGGGATCAGGATTCTCAAAACTCCTCAGGGACTAGCATTATCTCAATCTCATTATATTGAAAGAGTATTGGATAAGTTCAAGTACTTGAATTTCAATGTTATCAAAACTCCAATTGATTTAAGCTTTAAATTTCAAAAGAATGTAGGTGAAAGTGACTCTTAATTGGAATATGCCAGAGTGTTGAAAAGTTTGATGTATAGTATGAATTGTATGCGACCAGATATAACATGCGCTATTAGCAAACTGAGTCGGTTCACTAGTAATCCGAATCAAACTCACTGGATGGCAATGAAATGTGTGTTGGGGTATCTGAAACATACACAACACTATGCTTTGCATTATAATAAATATCCTGCTGTGATTGAAGGATATAGTGATGCAAATTGAATCACCGGGTCAAATAAAGTAAAATCCACAAGTGGTTTGTTTACACTTGGTGGAGGAGCAGTCTTTTGGAAATCGTCCAAACAGACATGTATCGCTCGCTCCACAATGGAATCTGAATTTATTACTTTAGATAAGGCTGGTGAAGAAGCTAAATGACTCCGAAATTTCTTAAAGGATATTCCATTCTGGCCCAAACCTGTGGGACCTATTTGCATACATTGTGATAGTCAAGCAGCAATAGGTAGGGCAGGGAGAGTCATGTACAATGGGAAGTCTCGTTATATACGACGGAGATATAACACCATAAGACAACTGCACTCTAGTGGAATTATCACAATTGAATATGTGAAGTCAAGCGATAATGTGTCAGATCCACTAACGAAAGGCCTAGTGAGAGAGGCAGTTGAAAGATCATCTAAGGGAATGAGTTTATGGCTTAGGACAAGTCAGCATGACGGTAACTCTATCTAGCAAACTGGAGATCCCAAGAGTTAGATTCAAGGAGAAAAACAAAGTTGTGACTGACGGTTAGACATTGTCAAACAACTCAATCCATTCTCATGATGAAGACAATGTTCAGGAACAAGGTTAAGACTTTAAGGCTTGTTAATGAGTTAATAAAGCTTAAAGTTTTTAATGATTTGCTATGTTTGGCAGATTTGACCAAATAGTGTATCTACGAGATGACACGGTTAGAAATCACCTATGTGAGTGTGAAGTGTAAGCCGCTTCAAAGAGAATTTTATGTCAAAAGTCTATTCTCTATACATTCATGAAACCAGGAGGTGTTCATGGCTGAAACGAACGCCAACCATAAGAACCATAAACGGTAAAGGGTTAATTGTGTGACATATGGTTGTCTAGGTATACATCAAAGCTCGACGGTTTAAAGATATCGCATCTACTGATTGACCGAGCATATCCGACATATGTTCACTACGGAAAGTCCAAGGGAAAACCTACTTATCCAGATGCAATTGATCCTTGCTTGTAAAGTACACACTCGTCTGTGCATTCCTTATGTTATAACCATTCCCCATTCATGTGGGGGATTGTTGGGTATATAGCAAGAGTTAATGGAAATAGACGGAATATGAAAATAGAGGAACTTGAAAAGTCCTCTTATGCTTTAGTAAAAAGGCATTTCTCCCCCATCGGTGGTGGAAAGAAAAATAGAAGAGTTTAGATAGAAAAACACTTCTATTAATTGTTAAAAGGGTTGGAAAGAGGGACCCCCCTCGCGCCGTCGTCGTCTTCGCTCGCTCGGCTGGGCTTCGGGTTTGGCTTTGGAAATGATCGATCAAGAGATTATTTTTGGACAAAGTTTTGTTTTAATTATTTATTTAATTAATTAAATAAAATTAAATGGCCAAAATGTTTCAATTAATTAGTTAATTAACCGAAACGTTCTGACCTGACCTCGAATCAGCGTGACCCATTTTATTTAAATTTCTTTCCCATTTTATTTGAATTTCCCGCCGTTGGAGATGACTGTTCTGAAAGGTTGCAACTTTCAGGAACAACCATGACCGTTTGAAAGCTAGCAAACTTTCTGAAATGGTCGTGTGGTTTCTGAAAGGTTGGAACCTTTCGGAACCAGTTCCTCTTGGCTATAAATACCAGTTATTCTTCAAACTTTTTACTTATGAAAATTTCTGATTTCCTCTTCTTCTGCACAAATATTTTTCGTGTACTTTACTGTCGTTGAGTGGCTCGCTGACACCAGAGTTTTGGATATCAATACACTGGTGATTGTGATCATTCTATCCTGGGAGGACATATTCCAAATCAAACCTCGGATACTAGAGGGGAATAATTTCCTTAAGGGGATACTGTGCATTCAATGGGCTTGATCTTCTTCCTGTTCTGATTTTATAGATTTTGGTATGTGTTACAGATTTTAGTTTTATGAATTAATTTCTGTTCTTCTGCTTTTTCACTTGGTTCATTAAACTTTGATAACTTCGTATTTCTGTAAAGTTTGTTTAAACCAGTGGTGCTGTTTTCGACACAGATTGAGTAACACTAATGTCGTAATTTGACTTGCTTATTCTTCTAGTTGTAATGGAAGAAATATTAGACTATTGGTTGAGAATTTAATTATTAGATAGAACTAACAGGTGTTTACACCAAAATTTTAATTTTATATTGATAAATAAACTTGAATTTAAATTATGAAAGTTACATAGAATAATATTTTTAGAGGATTGGTACACATGCATATTATAGGACCTATAGTATAAAAAATTATAATATGAGGAGAAGGAATCCCGTCGATCTAATACAAAAGAATTATTCCACATTAGAAATAAAAACGAATTAAACTAATTTGCACGAAGAAAACAGTATACACGTGTTTTTCAATTATGAGTGTGATTTCACCTTTTAATTTTACTCAAAATTTAATGCTCACTCTGTCTCTAATTACTTGTTCATTTTTTAATTGACACATCTATTAAGAAAATAATTATTGATATAGTGAGTCTACTATTTTACCTCTATGAATTATGAAGTGGATGAATTAAAAATTTAAGATTTTCAAGAAGTTCTACCTTTTTCAAAGTAATTAATTGAGGATATAATAGGTAAAAAATTTGTTCTTTCTTGATTTGTCAACATGGATAAGTAATTAGGGACAACTAAAAAATAAAAATAAACAAGTAATCAGGAACAGAGGGAGTAAAAAACAGTAATCACATGTTAAAAAAACCCACATTGTAAAGTTATTATTAAGGTTTAATTGTTCAAACTTTCTTTTACTCCCTCCCTGCCCTTTTGTTAGTCTATTTTGAATTTGACATGCCTCATAAAAATAACAGTTGATATAAATATTTTATTAGAAAATTCTAATTATATTATTTATTAAATGATGTTTAATATTATGTATTAAAAATTAATTTAAAGAAAAAATAATTTATGTCAAAAATAAATCATAAAAATAGAATTAATTTTTTGATATATTAAAAAAGATAAATAATAATAAAAAAATATTTTTAAATGAATACACAAATAAAAATAAAAAATTGAAAATTTCATACATAAATTTTTAATTAAACTATAACTATTTGACTCTTAAAAAATAAAAAATGTCTCGTAAAATGAAATGAAACATAGGGAATAATAGATTCTGCATAAGCTAACTTGCAAAAACTGGTCATACGTATCATTCTTGACTAACAACCTTCTATTATGATGTGCGTAGAGGGAATGTAATTTAATTATTAGACACAGCATCTTTTAAGAAAGCTGACATTGAACAACAATTATGAAAAAATGCAAAAAGTAAGAGCTTATATTGCTATTATTATATTTCCTTTATTCATTTTTTATTTATTTTGTATTTCAAAAATAAATTATTATTTTTTAAATTATTTTTTCAAAATTATATTATAAACACTCATTAATAGGAGTGTTGTGGTAAAATAATCATATCAATTATTATTTTGTGAATTAATGTATGTGTCAAATTCAAATATGACAAGTAAAAATAAACGGATGAAATAATTTTGAATTGTGACAATTTAATAACTGAATTATCCTGAAGCCTTTCCTAGGTCATAATTTCGGAATTAGCACGAGTGAAGAATAATCTAATGTTTGACCTAAAATTTTGAATAAGATTTTGAAAAGTTATTTTTAAATATTTATTTGATCATAAATTTTGATTGAATTTTAAAATTTATCTTTTAAAAGATACAAGTTGTACAGATTGAGAGAAATTTTATTTTTGCTCACAAAAAATTAAATTTATTATAAGCAAGGTTAATTAAAATTTGACTAAAATAATAATTTGTACTCTATTCGTCTCATATTAGATGAATAATTTTTATCACACGGTAATTAAGAAATTATTAATAGATTGATCAATTTTACTACTTTCCCCTTTATTCATATTAATTAGCCTCTTAAAAAAAGAAATTCTTAGATAGTCAAAGTTTGTTTAGATTTCCAAAGGTCATATTATTTTGTAAATGAGAAAAAAATTAATTAAATCTATCCTGATAATGAGTGAACAAGTACTTTGAACAAATATTTTTAATAAGATACCTATCTAATATGAGACGGAAGGAATTATTTGAGACAAGTAACTAAAAACTAAAATAAAGTGGACTATTTAAAATAATATTAATGTGTATTCTAGATCTGCTCGAAATGTATACCAATCATGTATAACGAAAAGGTCAAACTTTCATTGCGCACAAATGGTAGGGCCTAAATAGACACAATTTCTCAGCTCTAACGCGCTAATATTTTTCTCCTATTTTTCCTTTTTCTCTTTAGCACAAAAGTTTTCCTTTCTCTAAATATTCACATCGTTACAATTTATTTGTCAAATATTTTATAATTTGATTTCTATTTTATTTGTCAATTTTAATATATGAGTATGAAAAGATAAAATTATTTTTTTATTATACATTTAATTTATTAACATTGAATTAATATTTTCGAAGAATGTAATGGTTAAATATATTTGAGACATATTAGTTAATAAAAATAAAATAGCAAATATATTTGATAATAATTTTTTTGTCCTATAATACACTCAATTTATTAACATTGTATTAATATTTTAGAAAAATGTAATGGCTAAATAATAGAAATAAATAACAAATTCACTATATCAATTTTTTTTTAATAAATATGTCAAATCAAAATTTAATATATACTCTTCGTTTTATGTCACTTTCTCCTCACTTTCTCTCCACTTTCCTTTCTTTACTTCCTCCCCAAAACATCATTATTTTTCTAATTACTTTTCAAACATTTACTCTCTCTCTCTCTCTTTTTAAATGCTACCAATTTCCTCATCCCTTTCCCCAACTACTACACAATATATACCTCTCTTTTTATTCAAATCCTTTAACTACACATTTTTTTTCCATAAAGCTATAGTTTCAATCCACAATTCTACTAGCTATTACTTTAGATCTCTGGAAAATCATAGTGAAATTGTGTTTTCGGCCATTAAAATTGGTTGTTTAGAGAAAATGCATCCGGATTTAGTAACTGAAGAGTTTATGGCGAAGCTACAAGTAAAAGAAGAATCAATTGAAGACGAACCCAAAATTGATTTAGAAGAAGAGGACGATGATGATGACGACGATGATCATGAGGTTGAACTTGTTGACGCTACTGAAGAAGAATTTTCATTTGTATGTGGAGTACTTACATCACCAGTAGCAGCAGACGTAGCATTTGATAATGGTCAAATCAGACCATTTTTTCCTCTCTTCAATCAAGATCTTCTCTTATCTGATATTGATTTCCAGCACTTGAAAAAACGCGCAGCACCTGTCAATCCTCCAACAACATCCAATGAAGAAATCTCCGGACCTTATTGCGAGTGGTCGAAAAAGCCAACAAATATAAATAATTCAGCTGATAATAAAAGTACTTGCAAAAAAAGTAATTCAACTGGGTTTTCAAAGCTTTGGAGATTTCGAGATTTCATGAATAGGAGTAACAGTGACGGAAGAGATGCATTCGTTTACTTGAACAACAATACTGCTACTACAACGTCATCTTTGTCAAACGTTGTCAAGAAAGAAGATAAAGTTGTTATTACGGAGAAGAAAGAGAAAATTAATGGAGACAGAGTTGTGAAATTAGTAACACAAAATAAGAAGAAAATTAAAAAGAGTGAAGCTGTGTTAGCACATGAAGTTTATATGAAAAGTAAAGCGAAACATGAGGAACGCCGACGATCCTATCTTCCTTACCGGCCGGACCTTGTTGGTTTCTTCACTAATGTTAATGGTGGATTAACCAGGAATGTACACCCCTTTTAACATAATCAAAATTACTTTTTTCTTTTCATTTTGGAGATGAAGTTCTTTTTTTTTTTTTTTTTTGTAAATACTTATTTACATTCTAGTTTAAATTTTATGACTATTGATCAGGGTGAACATAGCTCTTGGGAAATTTCAAATTTTTGACTTATCAAATCAAAAATTAATTGTGTTAGTTATTTATATTTATAAATCATATTATTTAATTAATATAATTGAGTTTTTTTTATTTCCGATTATTTTGTTGTTGTTTGATTTTCTCGATTTTTGGATTATTATTTATTTTTGGTTTGATGTGAAGCATTTTAATTAACAACAAAGTTTGTTTGAATTTTGTGAAATATGACGTTGATGACATGTGAATACTTTTGGAATTAAAATCCGTATTAAATTTGGACAAATTATTAAATTCAAGAAATATCAAATCCAAATCAAAATTAATTATTATGTCTACGACGTGGATTTAAATTAAAGTTCAATTTTATTGGGCTAGTTTGTTGAGTTGATCTTCAAATGACATGACACACCAAATTAAATCAAGGATCAGATATCACGTGTCAAATGACGTGACACTCCTAATCAAATTGAACACCAATTAAAGGTCATCAAATGTTCGATATGACATGTCTTGGACAATTAAAACTGACTTATCACATAAAATTTGTAATAAACTTGATGACTCACATGAGCTGATCAAAATCAAGCTAGAGAATGCATTTACACTTGAACTGTCTACCCCCTACAACTATAAATAGAGGTGTTACTTATCTCTCTCTTTATAGACAATCAGAGAAATGGAGAAAAGGTACCCACAATTAAAAGATTGTCCAAAAAATAGAGAGTGTAGAATTCTCACGTAAGAATTTAGAGAAATCAATGATTGTATTGATGATTAAAATTGTCAAGTACATGCTCCTTATATAGGAGAAGAGTCCTAAGCTAGTTATACTAAGAATTCTACTAGGATACAAATATACAATTTACATGAGTATGGGTTTACTACTACTACTACAATTATAGTAATGTATCCTAGTCGACTTCAGCTAGTATAACACACATCAACCTAGTCGACATCTAATTAGTATTTAGTAGCCCGATCCTAATGTGACTCTAACTCTATAACAACACGTTGGTTGTACCTTGTTATTCAACTTGGTCCATATCATCAACTCCCTTTATCTTCAACACTTCACCTCAAGCTAGTGAAAGGAGGAACTGTTACTCCTAGCTTGCTTCAAAACTCAGCAAAAACTTGTTTTGTCAATGCTTTGGTATGAATGTCAGATAGCTGATCCTTGGACCTCATAAACTGAGTAAGAAGTTGTTCTCTGACTACTTTATCTCAAACAAAATAGTAGTCCATCTCAACATGTTTGGTTTTAGCATGCATACCTAGATTAACAGTCATGTACACGACACTCAAGTTATCACAATATAATGTGGGATCTGAATTGAGAAACACCCCAAGATCATGAAGTAGGTATATAATCCATGTCATCTATGCTGTAGTGGAGCCCATTGTTCTATACTCAGCTTCATCACTCGATTGTGCTACTATATTCTGTTTCTTGGAAGTGCAAGAAATACAATTTTCACCTAGGTAGATGCTATAGCTTGTAGTTGATCTCCTAGTAGTGGTGCAACCTCCCCAATCAACATCTAAATATCCATACAACCTACAAGATGACTGTGAAATAATTCTGAGTCCAAAATGTAGAGTACATTTGTTATATCTAAGAATGTTTTTACTCCTTGAAGGTGTTCAATGTTAGGACTTTCCATAAACTGGTTTGCTAGGTTCATAACATGAGTGATATCAGGTCTTGTGAGAGTCAAATACTAAAGACTCCCTACTATCATTATGTATAAGGAGGCATCTACAAGACTTCCCACAGCTTCATGTAAACAATGCTTTTAAGCCAAAAGAGTAGCTACAACCTTTGCCAATGTAATCTATGTCTTGTCCAGTAACTCATTAACATACTTACTCTGACTTAAATAAATTCCTCCTTCAAAATACTTAACCTCTACTCCTAAGAAAAAGTGCAGAGGACCAAGATCTTTCATAGCAAACTCTTTACTGTAGAACCAAATCTGAGATATGTAATTGATTAATTCCTATTACAATAATGTCATCAATATATAACAAGAGAAATATGGTGCCTTTGTGAGTTTGCAAAGTAAACAATGAAGGACCTGCCTTACTACAAATGAAACCAAAATGTAGGAGATGCATGCTAAATCTATCAAACTAAGCTCTTGGTGCCTATTTAAGGCCATACAATGCCTTTTTAGTAGACACACATTTTGGGATACCTAGGATTAACAAATCCAAGAGGTTGACTCATGTATACCTAATATTGCAAGAAACCATGGAGGAAAGTGTCATACCCCAACCCAAGGTGAGGCGGAAAAGTACCATATGAACACATGCTTTACAAGTGACCTATGATGAGATAGTGAACTACTATGCAAATAGATTTACTAATGAGAAGCTACATATACAACACACGTCGACTAGCTGAACCAATACATGTGACAAGTAAAACTATGAATACAGATGATAGCTTTACAATGTCTACAAAGCCTCCACTAGAATCCATGACTATACCACTATAAAAATATGCATAGTAAAGACTCGGCAAAGCCCCGAATCAACCTGGAGCTCACCAACAACTGCTGAGTATCATGTGCTTCTATTGGGGAGATCTACTAGCTGAGTACCTATACCTGTAGCATGAAATGCAGCGTCCCCAATAAAGAACATCAGTACGAAGGAATGTACTGAAAATGTAAGGCACAATACAACCATATGTAAAATGAGAGCTCAAGTGAAACCAAATACAAATAGATAAGGATTTGAGACCACCTTTGCTTATACTTGTGGAGTCCTGTATGTTACATTCTTTTCTTTACTTTTCTGTGCGTTATAATCTTTATAAGATATGATACAAATGACCAGCTGATCAGTGGTAGAAGAGGATGACCCATGCTAGGCATTTTAACCCCTGGGATGCTGTCCTCATAATTCCACAAATTGGGATCGACCCATGCTAGGCTTTCACCCCTAAGCTGCCACCCTTCTATACCAAATGGGATCGGCCCATGCTAGGCTTTTGCCCCTGAGCTGCCACCCTTCTATACCAATTGGGATTGACCCATGATAGGCATTTTCCCCTAGGCTGCCACCCACAATTATACAGATTGCTTCACTTAGATTCTTTAATCTTTGAGATTGTTGTTTTGATGTTCATAACTCTATTGAGATTGCTCTTTTAATGATCATAACTCTTTTGAGATTGTTGTTTTGGTGGTCATAATCATTGTTGAGATTTGGAACTATGGACCAATAGTAGAAGACATATGAACATGGACTTACGATAATAACAATAACATGGGAAGCAAATGTGACACCAACGTAATACTTAAGAGCTTATACTCATTAAGCATTTTGACATCTCAAATTGAAGCACATATCAAGTAAAGACATTCAACATTCATCCAAGAGATTTGAACTCTATATGATAGCCAAATACTCACTAACTAATACCGAATACAAGGTACACATGAATGTGGAACCAAGAGAGAACGTGGGCAGATTCAACTTAAGGACGAATACATATTCCAAGTAAGTACATATAAAAATGTACAATAGAGCAAGTAGGGATCTTGTGAGTTAACATTATAGTCTAACACAATGGGAGTAATAACCAATAAAGGAAACATATGAACGTGTGCAAAGATGACATATATGATGGAATAGACAATTGAAGCAAGTTGGCAAGATACATGCATATTGTATAGCCAACATATAAACATATGTACCATGTGTAATTTAGGATCATTTTGATTTATATAAGGGGAATACGTGCCAAGGGCACTTTGACGATGAAACAAGTTTAAACCTTGCATGCTAATACTTGGTAGAGTAAGAACGTACATTTAGTAATAAACTCATATTAGAGTACTCACTTTAATGCTCTAGGGAGTAGGAACTGCAACTATGGATCAGTCACTACCAAGGGCACTTAGAAAGCTTACTTTGTAATACAAGTGTTGGATTCATGCCAAAGATATAGGAAATTGTATAGCCTTACATACCTTGGTATACAATTCAAAAGTGTGACTTAAGCTCCTTCTCTTCAGATTACTAATCTACAATAAAATAAGTTGTAAGACTAGTATTAGTAGCTAATCAACCAATTTGAGCTTCTTGATCTCACCAAAATAGCAACCAAGCAATAATCATGCAATTTATCTAGCAAATGCTTTATTTCCTTCCCTTTCCCTTTAGTCGCGTCTATATGCTATACAACCTTCGTATCAGGTCCTCCCCAAAACTCCCTGCAGTATTTAATTCCTTTGACGTCTCCATAAGTTCTCCACACCTCCAGTCACATCCCTTATCATAACATACATAAAACAGTCCTTAAACATAATAATGTAACAAGCAATATGAATCACAATTTCTGATCACCAGCACTTGAAGAGCTAACATTACTTTTAAAATGCTCAAACAAACTCATAATTGAATTTAAAGAGGACTCCCCTCCATGGCTGTCCCAACATGCACTACCAGAGCATCCTCCCCAATATTACACCATGTAAAAGGAAAAATTACCAACTCACTAACACATACTAAATATCCTAATTAACTCAAGAACAAGAGGGAGAAAAATGCAGTAGCTTACCTTGCTGGAAAGAACTACCACTTGCTAAGACTTGGATTCTTCAAGGTAAAGGTTGTCCTCCTCAACTTGTCTTAACTTATACCTTCCAATAGCTTGAAATCCCTAATATTCAACAACCCTAATGGTATTTAATGGCTGCTGCATGGAGCTAAGAGAGAGAAGAGAGAAAGCTCTAGAATTCAGATTTTTTTTTCAAAGTAAAAATGGTTGGAAAAAGCTGACAATCCCTTTAAAAGGGACCTGCTTTGGCCGACATTCTCACTCATTTTGGGTGATAAATTATCAAGTAGGTGATCCACCTACTTGGACTTTTCACTAGGGACTTTTTTGACTTAAGCATATTGGGCCTTGACTGTCCATTTTCCCCTTATTCTTCTATTCAACTTGGGCCAGATTAATGCAAGTAGGTGGTAGTGTACTTGGCCCACTAACATGGTAAAAAAAGTCTTAGTAAGTGATGCACCTACTTAGTCCCTTGGGCTGGTCAACAAGTCAAAGTAGGTGATGCACTTACTTGGTCCTTTGGGCTGGTCAATAAGTCAAAGTAGGTGATGCACCTACTTGTCACCTACTAGCTTAAGTGTAGTCACGCAAGCACCTCAATATTTTATTCCATTTCTAGACTTTAATACCTTAACTTAACTTAAAACTTATATACACTATGTCACTTTAAATTTTAGACTCAAATACCACCTTATGATCTCAAGTTTAAATACTTCCATCGATTTCAACTTAATTGGGTCACATTAAAATCTACGGACGATTCACTTTAAACCTATTCTATTGTCACTAGTTGCATAAGAAACCAAGTCCATAACTATACCACAAGGAAATTTATAAGAGTCATATAAATAGAACTAGTACACGTAGAATATGGGGTGTTACAGAAAGCATTTTTGACATCTAACTGCCTTACTTTCCACTTAGAGCTGACTGTAATGGATATAATCACTACAAGAAAAATAGTATTTCCCAACAACATTTTTTGTTGCTGTATATTGAATGTTGTTGCAAAAAGTACTTTTGGCAACAACAAATAAATTGTTGCATGATGTTGCAATAAACGCCGATGCGAAAAATTTTTGCAACAACAAAATATATTGATGCCAAAAACCGACTTAACGCAACCAAAAAAATTGTTGCTTTACATTCGTATAATTGTGGCTTATAAAAGTTTTTGCAACAAAATTTAGTGTTGCCACAAATTATTATTTTTACCAACAACACTAGTTGTTGCAAAAACTTAATAAAAAATTAGTTAGTAATTTGTTGGGAAGGCTTTTAGCAACAAAAAAATTTGTTGCAAGAGATCATATAGTTTCAATACACTTTTAGCTATAATTTGTGAGTAGTTTCTACCTACCCAACATACATTTCTTTTAGAAAATTTACACAAATATTTAAATTAAGAATTATATAAATTTGCAAAGGTCGATACATAAATTTGATGCACTAGATATATTTACTACTTCTAAGAAATTAAATACTTCTACATGTTTGTACTGGTAAGAAAATTAAAACTAATGAAATGTTAGTACAAGGAACAGGCTTTCAAACGCTATTTAGAAAACTATGCACATAGTAGCAACACAATGTATCCTAAACAGAACCCTTTACTTTGAACCATCACTGGTGTGTAAACTTGACAATCAAAATCACCATGTCAAACTATACCAATAGATATCAAAGATAATTAATTTCTACGAAGGTTGAACAAATTAGTTTTTGGTCAAAAACAGAATGTTGTAAATGCTTAGAAAGCAATAGAAGATACTACCTAAATGGATCTAACACCTAAAGTAAAAAATAAGACAAACACATCAAGCTACACGTGATATTTTAAAATCAATATAAGCAACTTAAAAGAACGATGACTTAATATAGGAGAATAACACCGTTACTGTTACTAGTATTGTTCAAGATTAATATGTTAACATTAACGAGAGTATGTGATCTATCCGAATAGATTGGCTAATTGAGGCATAGTAATTATTTCCCCTGCTAAGTTAATAAGTTTGTTCAAAGTATGGTAATTAATAATACACGTTCCAGAGAAGAAAAAGGTTCATTACTTAAGAATCAAGCAGTCCCATCTAGCTTTAAGTAATGTTAATGGACTCATTCTTTAGTGTGAATTTTTTTTAGGGATATCAAGGAACTTCTATAGAAAGTTTCCAGACAACAGCTATGACATCAACTTTTACTGCAATATGAATAAATCAACTAAAATGGTAAAATTGAAAAAAAAAATCTGATCATACAAAAGAAATATTACACACATACACACTGATTCTTACAACTTCTTTTTGTAGGAAGAAAGATCACTCTAGAAAGCATCGAGGTTCTTTTAAATCCAAAGTCCTAGACCGACACTTCTAAATACCACTAACAATGTCAACCAATTTTTTTCATGAACATTTATTAATCTTTTTTCCCGAGGGAATATAAAAAACATTTAAAATGGACTTCAAGAACACCTAATTAGACAAACCAAGAAATAATCAATATCAACCAAACTATTTCTTCGGGCAAATTACGTAAAGAAAAAACAAATAATCATTGAAAAAAAAGATCCTAATACTATGATTTTTATTGCTCGTATGGTGGAACAATAAAGATCTCACCAGAAAACACATATGGAGGGCCCCTTTAAATCTAAGTTGAACTCAATTACAGCTAACCACACTTCAAACGCTACTACTTAATGTCAAGAAATAAATTTCTCTATAAAAAATCATAATTTTACTTTACCAAAGCTTCAGAGAACCCCAAACTACACAAATCAAACAAAAAACCTTGACCCATCAAGACTTGAAAAAGTTTAATAATGTCAATCAAGTTTCTTCATGAAAATCTCAACTTTCAAAACTAAGTCAACAAATTATGTAAAGAAGAAAAAACTAATCACTAGAAAAAAAAGATCCAAATACTATGATTCTACTGCTCATATGGTCGAGCAATAAAGATCTCACCAGAAATCACATATGCAGGGCCCCTTTCAATCCAAGTTGAACTCGATTACAACTAGCCACACATAAAAAATCTACTGCTTAATGTCAAGAAAATAAGTTTCTTCATAAAATATTATAATTTTACTTTCCCAAAACCTCAAAGAACCCCAAATTGCACAAATCAAACAAAGAACCTTGACCCATATCTAGAATTGAAAATGTCGCTGCCTTTAGTAATGTCTATCAAGTATTTTCTCCATGAAATTGAAATTTAACAAAGTTTATGAAGCATTCTTAAATAAAAAACAAGAACAAAATAATCAAAGAGACTAAATCATCCTCAAGAATTCATCAATCGTTTTGGAAAGAGACTAAATCATTAAGAAAACTCACCAGAGATAGACTTCAAGAACAACCTGCTTCTCACTGAAATAATGAGATAGAAAACCTAGGTTTAATTTTGGAGAAAACTATAAGTGGCTCAACAAAATCGTGGGAAAGAAAAATAAAAATTGGGAACTTCTACAATTTTTTGGCGGAACAAAAAGACCGCTATTTCTTTGACGGAAATCTAAAAAAAATATTTTAGGCCATATATAACTGGCGCATAAGTTGTTGTTAATTTAAGTATATTAGCAACAGTAAAAAAATATTGTTATCATTTATTTTCTAATATAACAACAAATTAATTAAATTGTTGCCATTTATTAAAGTTGGGCAACAATACCATGCCAAAACGTTGTTGCAACTTTATTATATTTGAAATTGTTTATATTAATTAATATTAATAATATAATATAGCAACAATACTGGAATGTTTGGCAACAATAAAAATATTGTGGTTAAAAATTAAAAGATATACCAACAATTAAATCAAGTTGTTGCCATTTATTAATTTAAGCCAACAAAAATATAGTTGTTGCCGAAAAGTTGTTGCTAATTCCATACTTTCTTGTAGTGATATAACCACCCTAATAGTTGTGGACTTGACCACAGGGCTAAAAGTCACTTCAAAATCTATCCATTCAAGCCGTGAGAAACTGTCACGCCCCGAGCCTACACCCTGTGCGGGATTGGCACTTGAGAACCATTGCTGGCCCCAAACAAACCCTTTGCCTGGCTAGACTCTCAGCGGAAGACTTTAAGTATTAAGAAGAGAAATCAAATGCAATATAACTCATCTATCTCAAACTAAACTCAGAATGTTTAGAAATAAGCATTTAACTTAGCCAAAGTGGCAACTCAAATCTGAACATAAGCCAATAACAAGATAATGACAAATGAACTGACTAACTGTCTATGAAGCCTCTAACAACTGAGATGGACGTCGGGACAAGACCCACAACATCCTAATAAACTAACTATAAAGCAATAAAAAAGGGTCTTTCGAAAGCAAGAAGGCTCATCAACTGACTTTGAGTGCTCAACTGGATCAACGAAGCGCTGGATGTTGATCCTGGTTACCTGTATCTGCATCATAAAACGATGCAGGCCAAATGGCATTAGTACATTGAATATACGAGCATGCGAGGGGAAAACTAAACATGACATAAGCTTGAACTGAATTCTGAAAGAAACACTTACCTCAGCTTTACTCAACTACTGGATACTCAACTCAATGCAGAATTAAACAACATTAAAGATGCAGTTTAAATGAAGCATTTAAATTAGTAAGAAACAACTCAATATACATATATACAATAAAGTAATATAACTTTGTGAGAGTTTCTCTAATCGACAACCATCACTATAAGCTATGTGATGATATAACGTCTCGCCCACGATGCCAGAACTGTCCTATAACTTGCTGAGATATAGAACACCTCAACTAAGTGGATTCACTAGTCTATGCTAAAAGCACTAAGGAATCATCTAAAAAGTATGGGCCTTTCTACCCACGATGGCTACATGGTTTATGGAGACATTGAGTTGTTATGAACTCGTCCCCATATCGGTGCTCAATACTACTCCCAAAACACTCAGCTCATATGTTTTAAAAACAAAAACTCTTTCTGTGGTTTGAGATAATTACTCAAAAACTAGCTCAAAAGCTCTCTTAGAAATCAGTGTTTCCTCTGAAAACATTTACTCTTTGGAAATACTTAGTTCCCATATACTCTTTTTGAAGAAATGAACTTCATTTGTTATACTTACTTAACTCAAAACTCAAGTCTTAAAACAAGATTAAAACATTTGTAAAAGACTTCTTGAAAAGACTCTATGAACTTTCTAGACTTGGGTCTTAACTTTCCTTGAATTTGAATTTATAGATTCAAGGTTATGACTCAACTTTATGGATGATTTCTAGGTGTTTAGAAGTCATTTAGAGTAGTTAGAATCAATAGGAAGTGTTAGTACACTTTATAAGGACTTAAACGGGCAAAACGACGAAAAACGGGTGGGGGCAGACGACCCGGGCGCATTCCTGGCGCGCCGCACCAGCCCTTAAGTTACCGGGGCTCATTTCTGGCGCACTGCTGGCACGTCTCCCCAACTTTCTTGGCGCAATAGGGGTGCGTCGCGCCAGCATATCCCCAGGAAAAAATGACAAACTTTTCCTCTCGTTTTCTGACGTTAATTCGATTAATTTCGATTCTTTTTCTCAATGTCTCTTTAGATTTAGGTACCCAAAACATATACACAAGAATTTAAATCAAAGTAACTCTAATAATCAACATTAAACTCTCAAGAAATCCTCAATCTCAACCCAAATTCAAGAACACCCATCAAGAACATTCAAACTTCCAATCTTTCTAGGGCGAATTCACACCGAAATAAACATGTTTGGCACGTGGGTGAACGAACCCAACGTTATGAAAGTCTCACATACCTCGTAGGATCAAATCCTTGATGAAATCCGCAATCAATTCCTTGCGAAGACGACGAGTCTTGACTTTCCTCTTCTCTTCTCTCTTGAGTTCTTCTCTCTAAAGCTCTTAACGTGAATTTTCAATTGTGCAAACTGAACCAATTCAGTTTTGACCCTAATTAATTCACAAAAAATGAAATAAACTAATTGGGTAAGGAAAAGACCATAATACCATTCCAAAATCCGGTTTAGACTTTCCTTATCTAAACAACCCGACTTCAAATGGGCATATCTCCTTCATATGAACTCGAAATTGACCAAACTCAGTGGCGTTGGAAAGATAATTCCAATGTCTTCCATATGTTATCTTGTACCACACCTAACTCATCCTGATATAGGAGTTATGGTCGCTTGAAGTTGACCCAAAACTTAAACTTAACATAACTTAAACAAAATTTCCAGATTTTTCATTCTTTCCAAAAATGACTCTTTCTAATTCTAGCTCTTTCACTTAGTGAGGTGTAACAATATCTCCCCCTTGGGAACATTCCTCCTCAAATGAGATCACTCTAAGCAGACTTAGGGTGTGACATATAACATCTAGCTCAAATACACAACAAACAAAAATGTAAATCAACGTGCCAACTTAAAATAAAAGCCAAGAAAAGGATTAGTACCTTAATTTGGAACTTCTCCAGATTCGAAGAGATGTGGGTATCTCTTCATCATATCCTCCTCTGTTTCCCAAGTAGCTTCCTCAACAAACTAATTTTTCCACAGAACTTTGACCGATGCTACCTCTTTCGTTCTCAACTTGTGAATTTGACGATCTAGAATCTGAAAAGGATTCTCCATATATGATAAGCTATCCTTGATACCAATATCTTCGGTAGGTATGATAAGTGAAGGATCGCCTATGCACTTCTTCAACATGGAGACGTGAAATATTGGATGAACCGCTGCTAACTCTTGGGGTAACTCCAACTCATAAGCTACATTGCCAAACCTCTTGGATATTCTGTAAGGACCAATGTACCTAGGGCTAAGCTTCCCCTTCTTGCCAAATCTCATAAAACCCTTCATGGGTGAAGCTTTCAAGTATACCCAATCATCTACTTCCAACTCTAACTCCCTTCTCGTAACATCAGTGTAGCAATTCTGATGATTCTGCACTATTTTCAACCTCTCTTGAATAACTTTCACTTTCTTTATAGCTTGATTAACTAAGTCTTGTCCTATCAACCCAGCTTCACCAACGTCGAACCATCCAATTGAAGATATGCATCTTCTCCCATAGAGAGCTTTATAAGGAGCCATCTGAATGCTAGAATGGTAACTGTTGTTATAAGGAAACTCAATGAGAGGTGGGTGATCATCCCAATTACCTTTGAAATCAATCATACAAGCCCTTAACATATCTTCTAATGTCTAAATAGTGCGCTCTGCTTGACCATCTGTCTTAGGATGGAAAGCAGTACTTAAGTTCACCTTGAACCCAAGCCTTTCTGAAAAGATTTCCAGAACTGTGCATTAAATTGTGCCCCTCTATCTGATATAATCGATACAGGGACTCAATGTAGTCGTACTATCTCTTGAATGTATAACTTAGCATAATCCTCTGCTGAATGGGTAGTCTTTACCTGCAAAAAGTGGGCTGATTTAGTCATTCAATCCATAATCACCCAATTAGAATCATGTTACCTGCGAGACCGTAACAATCCAGTAATAAAGTCCATATTGATCATCTCCCACTTCCACTCCACAATCGTTATATTATGAGCCATACCACTTGGACTTTGATGCTCTACTTTAAATTGTTGACAATTCGGGCATTTAACAACAAACTCAACAATACCTTTCTTCATACTATTCCACCAATACACTTCTCTCAGGTCACGATACATCTTTGTGGAACCCAGATGAATGGAATATCTGGAGTTATGAGCTTCCTCCATGATCCTCTCTTGGAGGTCATCCACTTTTGGTACACATAACCTACCTTGATACCCCAATACGCCATCTCCCCCTTGTTCAAAGCCATTGCTTTTTGCTTATGAACATTTTCCTTCAATTCAAGCAAGATAGGATCTTGATCTTGTTTCTCTTTAACTTCAGATACTAATGATGATTCATCCCCATTCAGCACCACGACCCCTCCTTCTGTGGAATCCATTAGTCGAACTCCTAATTGTGCAAGTCTGTGCACATCTTTCGGTAACTTTCTGTTTTCTTCCTCAATGTGGGCGGTACTACCCACAAACAACCCGCTCAAGGCATCAACAAAAACATTAGCCTTACCTGGGTGATAGAGGATACTCATGTCATAATCCTTGGGTAACTCTAACCACCTCCTCTATTTGAGATTAAGCTCTTTCTAACTAAATACATACCGAAGAATCTTGTGATCGGTGAACATATCCACATGAACACCATAGAGGTAATGACACCATATTTTCAAAGTAAATACTATGGCAGCCAACTCTAGATCATGGGTTGGGTAATTCTTCTCATGAACTTTTAGCTGTCTGGAGGCATAAGCTATGACTTTACCATTCTGCATTAAAACACAACCCAAACCAACTTTGGACGCATCACAATACATCACAAAACCTAGTACCTTCTGGTAAAGTCAATACTGGGCAGTAGTCAACCTCTTTTTCAATTCCTAAAAGCTTTTCTCACGAGCTTCAGACCATTGAAACTTCACTATTTTCTGAGTCAACTTGGTCAAAGGAGACGAAATGGATGAGAACCCCTCTACGAATCTTCTATAATATCCAGCCAACCCCAAGAAACTCCTAATATTAGTTGGAGATGTGGGTCTAGGCCAATTATGCATTGTTTCTATTTTCTAGGTATCAATTCTAATTCCATCACCGGAAACAATGTGGCCTAAAAATGCCATAGACTAAAGACAAAACTCACAGTTAGAGAACCTAGCATACAACTCTCTATCCTTTAGAGTTTGGAGAACTATTCTGAGATTGCTAACATGATCTTCCTCATCTATCGAATAGATTATAATTTCATCAATGAACACAATAAGAAACATATCTATATAAGGCTCAATACTCTATTCATAAGGTCCATGAACGTTGTAGGTGCATTGGTTAAACCATAGGACATGACCAGAAACTCATAATGACCATAACGGGTCCTGAAAACTTTCTTTGGAATATCACACTCCCTTACTTTCAAATGTTGGTAGCCTGATCTGCGGTCTATCTTAGAAAAATAAGTGGCACCCTGAAGCTGATCTAAGAGATCTTTGATTCTCGGAAGAGGATACTTATTCTTGATAGTGACCTTGTTCAACTGATAGTAATCTATACATATTCTAAGAGAACCATCTTTCTTCCTCACAAATAAGACCGGAGCGCCCCAAGGTGAGACACTTGGTCGAATAAAACCCTTATTAATTAAGTAGATCTTTCAAATGATCCTTTAACTCTTTCAACTCTGCTGGTGCCATTCTATATGGCGGAATAAATATAGGATGAGTATCAGAAAGAAGATCTATACCGAAATCTATTTCTCTCTCAGGAGGGACTCTGGGTAGATCATCTGGAAAGACCTCAGGAAACTCACTCACAATAGGAACTGACTTAATAAAAGGTGTCTCAACACTAGAATCATTAACTCGGACTAAGTGATAGACACACCCCTTGGAAACTAACTTTCTCGCCTTAAGGTACGAAATAAGACGACCCTTTGGTAGTGAACTACTCTTCCACTCAAAGACTGACTCATTAGGAAACTGGAACTTAACAACTCGAGTTCTACAATCAATGGAGGCATAACAGGCATGAAGCCAGTCCATACCTAGAATGACATCAAATCTACCATGTCTAACTCAACTAAATCAGCCATGGTGCTCTTGTTATTGATGGAAATAACACAATCACGATAGACTCTCTTAGCTAGAATAAACTTACCAACACGTGTAGAAACATTGAAGGGCTCACAAAGTTGCTTAGGAAGAACATCAAAATATGGGGTCACAAAAGATAAACTCGCTCATGGGTCTAGCAAGGCATAAACATCATAAGTAAAGACTTTGATCATACTAGTGACAACATCTGGCGAATTCTCTTGCTCTTGGCGACTAGTGATAGCATATAGGCGGTTTGATCCTCTGCCAGTCCCTAAAGCTCCTCTGCCAGTCCCTGAAGCTCCTCTAGGTGCAGCCCTGTCTGGTGGAGCAATTAAAGAAGATTGGGCTCTATTGCCCCTATTCCCATTTCCTTGCTTGTTCTTAGGACATTCTTTCATGAAGTGACCCTCTTGGCCGCACTTGAAACATCCAGTAGAGCCATCGCGACAAGAACCTGGGTGATTCCTACCACACTTAGCACATGTAGGAGCCCAATTACCTTCTTGTGCCACACTACCCTGAGGCTGAGCAGGTCTACCTCTGAAATTCTGTGAATTCTAACTATTATACTCACTTTTGTTCCTTGGTGCAGGTGCACTAGCAGATGATGGAGCAGGTCCCTTATGTTTCTGTTGGAAGGAAGGTCGGTTCACATTATTCTTTTGCTGCCCAGACTCATTCCCTGATGTATTAGCTTTCTTGTTTCTTAATTCTTTCCTATCCCTCAACTTCTCTTTCTCAACATGCTGCACTAAACCATCAACCTTGCTATATCCATGTCCCCTATTAGCATAGCTGCCTTACCGTCTTTTCTTGAAAGACGAGACAACCAAGCAACAAACATACTCATCCTGCTCCTCATATCAGCAACTATCTCTGGAGCATATCAGGAAAGTTGGGTGAACTTCAAACTGTACTCATGAACACTTAGTGAATCCTGCTTAAAAGTAAGGAATTCTCGTACCTTGACTTCTCTCAGTTCATGGGGAAAGAAACGCCCTAAGAAAGCCTCCTCAAACACTGTCTAGCTCAAAATTGGTGCACCCTCAGCTTTGCCCTTCTTCCACTAGTCAAACCAAGCCCTAGCAATACTCTTTCGTTGATATGCAACTAGGATGAGTCCACGATTTTAACTTATTTAGGGCTTTATTTTAATAGATTTAGTGTCCTCAAATGCATATTTTGTGCCAATAACTGATGTAAATCCTTGATTTTCAGGTATTTGGATTGAGGAACAAAACATAGACACTAATGAGCAGAAAGGAACAAGGCAGATGAAAAAACGAAGAAAAAAAGGCCTGAGGATCGCCTAAACCATTCGGCGAGTCGCCGAATGGCCATGGTCTTTCCTAATGTTCCAGTGTGCCAACCCCTGAAGGAGAAAATCAAGTTGGCGATAGAAAGGAGCAGTCGGTGAGTCACTGAACGGTTCTGCATTGCAGTGCCATATAGCCTAAAGCTATAGAACTTGGAGTTGCTGAAGGCCAAAACAGAAAGGCGATGGATTTGACCAAAGGGCGGATCACCGAGTGGATCGGAGATCCCGACTTATTACGCCGAATGGTCCTTCGCAGCACATTTTTGGTGACTATAAATACATTTTTAAATTCTTAGTTTAGTATCAAGTTTTAGTATCTATCATTTAATTGTTCATTTCAAGTTGGAGAGCTTAGAACTGAGTTTGGAGACAATATTTTCTTAACTTCGAAGATTTGAACATTTCCATTTTTGAGAAATGGGAAGTGGGTGTTGAAGATTCTTCATTTAGACCCTTGTAAAGACAAAATTAATCTTACCCAGTGGATGGAAACATAATTTAGTAACGATTTCTATCTTTTTATGATGTCTAGCTAAAACGCCAATTCTTGGGGTGTGATTATGTGATTATGGGTTGATTTAGCTGCTGGGTATTGTTAACTGATAGTGTAAATGTTGTTTAAAAGTGATTTGATTAAGTAATTGTGGCTTAATCTAAAGGGTTGTAGGTTCAAACGCAACTCTACCTTCATGGTTTTGGCTTGCTCGAGAGAGAAGTTTTAAAGCTAAGATTACTGATTTGATGGTCATTGGGTATTGGGTTGTCATGGGTTCAGCTCGAGAGAGTGAATCCTAAACCCTTTTCCATACATTCAGCTCGAGAGAGTGAATGGACTAAAGTGTAGGCTGTTCTTAATTGCTGCTTATTGGTGTTCGAGAGAAACTAACTTGATTCGGGGTAAATTGTTTCTAGAGAAAGTTTATCCCAACTAAATTCTAACTTATTCACTGATTTTCAGCTATTCACTATTAATTTCAATCACTCATTTGTCTACCTTAGCCCATAATCCAATCACATCCCAAGAACCCGTCTCCATATTTGTTATATTTCGTGTTATTTGCTGCTGTAGTTAATAATTACAATCAAAATCCCTCTGTTATTTGACACTTGTGTTACCCCAAACTTGAGCCATGCTTTTATTCGTAAATATTTTTACCTATGATTGACTTGAACATATTCATGCTTTTCTATTGATTCTCAAATACGCACCACTCCCTTCGGACTCGACCCCAACTCACTTAGTTGGGTTATATTACTAACTAATGATCATTGACGCTTAGTATTGGATGTGGTGTCTTTGAAACGTCATTAATCAAAATGGCGCCGCTGCCGGGGAGTGGTGTTACTTGAGAATTCTTAGTTCAGTTGAATTTTATTCTTGTTAGTCATAGTTGTACTTACTTAATTTTTAGTTTTGATTTATGTGTTGTTATTTAGAGCAACAGAGGAGTGGCTGACCAAATGACTTCGGGAGGTCTATCACGACTACCCTACGCTATAGCAGCCCAGCTCCTTGATCACATGACCAAGACCAACAAGGAGACTGAGAAGGATTAAATCTTGGCCGCTCTGTTAACTCAGCTTGATCTAGTGGCCAAAATGATCATGGAATTGGAAGCACCGGACAAAAAGAAAGACCAGTATGTTCCCCCTTATGAGCGTATAAAGCCAAAAGTGTTTGACGGAGGACAAATATAAGAGATACTCTCTCTCATTCTCCATAAAGTCGAAGAGCACGACAAAGTGTTGAATGAGATAAAAGAGAATCTCTCACTGCTGAATGAGATGACTGCTTCCCATTCCATATCTGTGCAGCTACTGGAGGCCCAAATGGTTCATGTGTTGTCTCGTCTCCACCCCACAAGTCATAATTGAGTGGGGAAGTCGTGCCACGACGTTAACTAAGGCGCTCCTTGGGAGGCAACCCAAATGTTTATCGCTCTATTCTTGCTTTAAGAAATAATGGTGTGTTGATTGTGCAGGTCAAAGTGTGGAAAGTGTTTGAAAAGTGCAGGTTGGCGAGCTAAAGGTCCAGTTGGCACATTGCTGAAGAGGTCAGCAAGCCCGACCTAAACCACCGTTAGACTCAAGACAATTTTAAATTGGAGTTTGTAAAACTCGGTGAGCCCAGGAGCAACTTGGCCAATCACCGACCAGGTCGGCGATCGTGATCTAGTCCGCCGTCTGGACCCCACATTAACTGGAGGTCCTGTAAAACTCAGCAAGGTAAGTGACCACTCAGCATGTCACCGAGTGGGTCGGTGAGTACGACTAATGTCGCCGAATAGGTGAGAATTGGACGGTTTTTAAAAGGCCAAAGGTTTCAACTTCCAACTCATTCACTTTTCCTTACTTTTGAATCTTCCCAAACTCACACCCGCACATTAGTTTCTATATTCTTGCATTTTTAGAGTGTTTTAGTCGTTGATTGGTGCTTAGAGTAGGATTACTTTGCCGCCTAGCATTTCAATTTTTTTTTATCGACATATAAGGTTGGTTTTCCGAACCCTGAGTTTATTTTTATCGAATTTGTACTCATTTGCAATCTCTGATCATAATTGTTTATGTGTATGCCTGTTTTAATTTTATAAGCTTGCCCGTAATGTTTATAATGTTGAATTCCCGTAATTTTTGTTCCTTAAAATTGGTTAGAATTTGTGGGGTTGTGCTTGCATGTTGTTGGGTCTAGTCTGGTGAAGTATAAGTAGCCCGTATTTGTGTCAATGACGTATTTTGCCCAATGATGGAGTGGTTGATGTCATTCTTAAGGGCAAAAGTTGTCAAATGGCCAAATTTGGCAAAACCAGGAGAAGTCTGAGTATCCCGGGGTAATGGGTCTTGCTTTAATTTAATGGATGCGAGCTTTGATTTTGTTTTTGGGGGTTGCGGGGTTGAATTTGAGAAGTTGGGTTGAAAGTAGGCACGTTGGGTCATTTGGCGAGCTGGGTCGAGCACACGAACCACTCGGCGGTTCACCGAAGTTCCCCGTCTCGCCTTTAATTTTTGCTATACTTGAAGTTTGATTCTGTAACTTTCGGCGAGAATCTTGAGGTCGCCGATGGCACTCAGTGACTCACCAAAAGTCTTCTTGATCGCCCTTTGTCTATACCCTTGAACCTTTTTTGCACTGTAACTTTCGGCGGGCAAATCCTTACTCGCCGAATGCTATCGGCGATTCACCGAAAGGCCTTCCCATCACCGACATGCCAAATATTTCTGATATTTTAGAGCCAATCCTTTCGGCGAGCCCGATCTAGCTCGCCAAAGTGATTCGGCGACTCGCTGACCGGTTCGGCGAGTCTGTCTGCAACTATTTTTCTGTGCATTTGATCTAATGATTTTTAACTTCTTCCCGATGTTTTGCAGACATGGTTGGAACAACATCGACATGCCACCCCAGAAAAGAGTACGGGGTATCATAATCAATAAAGGTCCACTCGCTCAGCATCAGCAACGTGCATAACCTCAAACACCTTTTGCAGTTCCTCAACAAAGCTTTCTGGATCCTCAGTAGTGCTTGAACCAGTGAAGTTTGGGGGATTCATCCTTAGAAACTCATGGATTCTTGAAGTATCATTCACTTTCTCTCGGTTCTCCCTCTGCCCAGTTTGGTTGGTCACAACTTGACTTAACATTCTGATCGCTTCCTTGAACTCAGCATTGGTGACTTCCCCTCGGGGTTGCACTTCAGGTGCATTAGGTACCCCTTGTTTCTCGACATTACACCTAGCAGGATGAACTTTGACAGCTCTTCGTGGATGAATGATCAACTGAAATACACGCGCATGCACGAGTTAGAAGGAAACTTTATAGAGATTACCTCGATCGCACGAAATGAATGTGAAAGAAGTGAGATAGTTACTAAATGTTGCAGCCTCCTAATTATAGATGTGGCGCGCTTCACACCGATAACTAGCCTCTACAGACACAACTTCATAGACTCCCTAGGACTCTTGAACTTTGTGCTTTGATACCAAGTTTGTCATTCCCCGATTCTACACCCTGGGCGGGACTGGTACTCGAGAACCACTGCTGGCCCCAAGCGAACCCTTGGCCTGGGTGGACTCTCAGCGGAAGACTTTATGCATTAAGACTAGAATTCAAATGCAACTCAGAATTTTAAAAAAATAAACATTTAACTTAGCCAAAGTGACAACTCAAATCTGAACATAAGCCAATAACAAGATAATGACAAATGAACTAACTAACTGTCTATGAAGCCTCTAACAACTGAGATGGATGTCGGGACAAGACCCACGACATCCTAATGAACTAAATATAAAGTAGTAAAAAAGGGTCCTTCTACAATAAAGAGGCTCACCAACTGACTCTGAGTGCTCAACTGGATCAAGAGGCACTGGATACTGATCCTGGTTACTTGTATCTGCATCATCAAACGATGCAGGCCAAATGACATCAGTATATTAAACGTATGAGCATGTGAGGGGAAAAATAAACATGACATAAGCTTGAACTGAATTCTGAAAGAAACACTTACCTCAACTTTACTCAACTCAATGCATAATTAAACAACATTAAAGATGTAGTTTATATGAAGCATTTAAAATAGTAAGAAATAACTCAATATACATATATACAATAAAGTAATATAACTTTGTGGGAGTATCTCTAACCGACAACCATCATTATGAGCTATGTGATGATACAACGTCTCTCCCACGCTGCGAGAACTATCCTATAACTTGCCGAGATATAGAATGCCTCAATTAAGTGGATCCACTAGTCTATGCTACATAACACTAATGAATCATCTAAAAAGTATGACCCTTTCTACCTACGATGGCTACATGGTTTATGAAGACATTGAGTTGTTATGAACTCGTCCCCACATTGGTGCTCAATACTACTCCCGAAATACTCAACTCATATGTTTTAAAAACAAAAACTCTTTTTGTGGTTTGAGATAATTACTCAAAAACTATCTCAAAAGCTCTCTCGGAAATCAGTGTTTCCTCTCTTGTTTAAATATGAAAACATTTACTCTTTGGGAATAGTTAGTTCCCATATACTCTTTTTGAAGAAATGTTCTTTATTTTTACTCTTACTTAACTCAAAACTCAAGTCTTAAAACAAGATTTAAACATTTGTAATAGACTTCTTGAAAAGACTCTATGAACTCTCTAGACTTGGCTTTTAACTTTCCTTGAATTTGAATTTATGGATTCAAGGCTATGATTCAGGTTTATGGACGATTTCTAGGTGTTTAGAAGTCATTCAGAGTAGTTAGAATCAATAGGAACTTTTAGTACACTCTAGAAGAACTTAAACAGGGTAAACGACAAAAAATGGGTGGGGGTAGATGACCCGGGCGCGTTCCTAGCGCGCCGCGCCAGCCCCTAAGTTACTGGGGCTCATTTCTGGCGCACTGCTGGCGTGTCGCCCTAGCCTTCCTGGTGCAACCGGAGCGCGTCACGCGAGTATTTCCCTAGGCAAAACTAACGAACTTGTCCTCTCATATTTTGACCTTAATTTGATTAATTTCGATTTTTTTTCTCAATACCTCTTTAGATTCAGGTACCCAATACATATACACAAGAATCTAACTCAAAGTAACTCTAATAATCAATATTCAAGTCTCAAGAACTCCTCAATCTCAACGAAAGCAATTCAAGAATACCCATCAAGAGCATTCAAACTTCCAATCTTTTTAGGATGAATTCACGCTGAAATAAACATGTTTGGCATGTGGGTGAACGAACCCAACGTTATGAAAGTCTCACATTCCTCGTAGGATAAAATCCTGGATGAAATCCACAATCAATTCCTTACGAAGACGACAAATCTTGACTTTCCTCTTCCCTTCTCTCTTGAGTTCTTCTCTCTAAAGCCGTAATGTGAATTTTCAATTGTGCAAACTGAACCAATTCAGTTTTGACCCTAATTAATTCATTAAAAACAAAATAAATTACTTGGGTAAGGAAAATACCATAATACCCTTCCCAAAACCGGTTTAGATTTTCCTCATCTAAACAGCCCGACTTCAAATGGACATATCTCCTTTATACGAACTCGAAATTGAGCAAACTCTTTGGCATTGTAAAGACAATTCAAAGATATTTCCAACGGAATCTTGTATCACATTTAACTCATCCTGAGCTAGGAGTTATGGTTATTTGAAGTTGACCCAAAACTCAAACTTAACATAGCTTAAACAAATTTTCCAATTTTTTCATTCTTTCCAATAATGGCTCTTTCTAATTCTAACTCTTTCACTTAGCGAGGTGTTACAGAAAACCCTGGCAACAAGTCCGGCTTTGTATCTATTTACTATTCCATTAACCTTCAACTTGGTCTTGAACACCCATTTTGAACCAACGAAGTTTATACCAGCAAATTTTGGCACCAATATCCATGTATTGTTGATATGTAAATCATTGATTTCCTCCTTCATAGCTACAAGTTAATGAGGTGACTTTAGTATTAATTTGTTCCCTCAATGAAACAAGTGATAAGTGATGTTCCTTTGCCTTGTGTTTGGTGATCATGTGATGCCCTTCTGGGGTAGGAGGTATATCAATTGAGACAGCTGATTGTAGTGTAATATCTTCAGATTGCTTGTGCTCTGGTAGATTCTACTTTGAGAGATCAACTTATAAACATATTCCTTGTGGGTTAGTCACATATAACGTGGGATTCGATGGACCACCACTATCTAGACTTGCATGTGCAACCTGTTTCTCACTACCACTAGCTGATCCTAAACTTGCAAGCTGAGTCTCATTAGTACTGTCTGAATCGCACTTTCAACCAGTTCCTCATGACCATCATCTAATCCTACATCTGAGGGGTCAGTAGTACTATCACCATCAAGAGGCATATGGATTGTTTTAGAAATATTTTCCCCAATAGCTTGTGTGCCAACAACTTGTACTTCCCTTGAATTAGGATCATCATGTGCCTTTAGTTTAGAGAAAAACTCAACAAAAGAGCCAAATGAGGTGAGACATACCACAATGGTAGTAGAACGAGACAACTATGGACTTTGTCTTTGAATTGCCAAAGAGTGCGACAAATTAAGAAGTCTTCATCTCTAGTAGTGATCCACAAGTTTTTATACCTCCATGTTTGTGATTGGATCTTGGCTACACATTCGTGGTGACATTCCAACAATAAGTGGTCTATCAGTTCAAGAACAAGCAAAATTTTTGAGTTGACAATCATAAGGAGAAAAAAGTCAAAGGATTATATCTTTTCATTTAAAATTTTATAAAGATCATAATCCATGCACAAACTTTTGAAAAAAATTATTAAATATGTGTCACTATTTTTCTTGTCTTGATTATTACTTTTTCAGGAACAAAGTTTTGCCATTACAGGCATAAATGTCACTCTATTTCATACTAATAAAATCTTTTGCAACAAATTTTATGGTGATGAAAAATAAATTATAATAACAAATAAAATATGATGAAACAAACATTTTATTGATGAATATTTGTAAGAACAACTCTATCTATCCCTTGATTCTTCTCTACTATTTTTTCTTTATAATTTGAGAGTTTTTAGTAGCTATTTCTTAAAACATAGGATGGTTTGCAACTTACGAGGAAACGACTCTAGATAGGAAGATATAGGGGTTCAGAATTAAAATAGAAGATTAATAGGTTGAGCATATGCTAGTTCCTCTATTCAATATTGATATTATTATTCTTCTACTATCCTTTGATTGTAGTATTCCCTGTTGATTTTGTTGTTTCAGTTATTGTATTATTTTATCGTTGCTACTATTCTCTTATTCATTTTTCAATTGCTTACACCTCATTGATTCTCTGTTTAGATTATGCTTCACATTTACTTATCAGATGATTTTAGTCAACTGCTTATACTTGTATTTCTGGAATTATCGGAGTATTGTGTTGACTTAACAGGGTTTATATAATACTTTTTACAATATACTCCCTTCTTTCCAATTTATTTAACGCCCTTTCCTTTTTAGTCCGTCCCAAGAAGAATGTCACCTTACTATAATTAGATACCATTTACCTTTAAGATTCTCCTTTTATCCTTAATGAAATCATTAACAGTCACAACAAATATCTAATGATTGTTTTAGATCACAAATTTTAAAAGTCCCCATGTTCTCTTAAATACCGTGCTAAGTCAAATGGAGCCACATAAAATAGGACAGATGAAGTATTTGCTTAATTCTTTCCCAATAATCACATGATACCAACTAAGTATGCGGTGTTGGTAATCTAGTAATCTTGCATCATCTTTTATGTAGATCCTAGATCTACCATGCCCCGCCAATTCAGCTTGTCTAGTTTGAAGCTTTGTTTAGCTGTCTATGTTTGGAGCAATATTCTGGCTTCATCTATCTTATCTACATGTATTTTTATTATCTAGATAGTTTTATAGTATTGAACAATTGCATTTAGTTTAAATGCTCTTGTACAAGTGACACTTGATTAAGGTATTTTTGAAGAGCTACACCTCCTAGCATATAGACCTTCAAATGGAGCCATTTGAATACTCGAGTGTCAAGTATTATTATAAGCAAACCCAACCAAAGGTAAATAATTATCCCAATTACCCTTGAAGTCATTCGCACAAACTCTCAACATAGCCTCTAAAGTCTAAATAGTATGCTTGATTTGATCATTGGTCTGAGGATGGAAGGTCATATTAAGCTTAACTTTGGCACAAAGACTTTTTGAAAAGATCTCCAAAACTGAGAAGTATGCTGGGTACCTCGGTCCGACATAAAGAATAAGGGCACACCATGCAACTTAACCATCTCTGGGATATACAACTTAGCATAGTCCTCGACTGAGTAAAAAGTCCTTATGGGAATAAAATGTGCTGACTTCATCATTCAATCTATGATGACCCAAATCAAATTATGCTGCCGCCGAGTGCAGGGTAATCCTGTAATGAAATCCATATTCAAGTCTTCCAATTTCCAAAGAGGGATGCTAACGTCTTGAGCCAAACCTCCCATTTTTTATGCTCAACCTTCACTTGTTGGAAATTAGTAGACTTAGTCACAAACTTTACGATATCCTTCTTTATTCCATTCCACTAATAGATATCTCGTAAATCATAGTACATCTTGGTGGCTCCTAAGTAAATAGAATACTAATAAATATGAGCTTTCGATAAAATCTATTGCCTCAACTCATCAATATTCTAAATACATAATAGACTTTGGTAATGAAGCAAACCATATCACTCTTGGGTTAGAGCCTCAATGGATTTTTCGAAAACTGCTTTCTTCAACTCAACCATAGTCGGATCAAGATCTTGCTTAGCCTTCACATCTAAAATACGAGATGATTCTGAACCATTCTGAACAATGTACCACCATCCTTGAAATCAACCAAGTGAACACCCAATCGAGATAGTCTATGAACATCATGAACTAACTCATTTTTACCATCTTCAATGTGAGCAACACTACTCATGGACAATCCACTAAGAGCATTAACGACCATATTTGTTGTTCCTGGATGATAAAGAACATTCATATAATAATCTTCTAATAACTCAAGCCACCTCCTTTGGTGAAGATTTAAATTCTTTTTCTTAACACATATTGCAAACTCTTATCATTAGTTAACACATCCATAAGGATACTGTAAAAATAATGTCTCCAAATCTTAAAAGAAAACACAACTGCCACTAACTTCAAATAATGAGTAGGGTAGTTCTTTTCGTGGATCTTATGTTTCCTAGAAGCATACACGATTATCTTATTTTATTTTTTTGCATTAGAACACAACCAAGTCCAATTATTAAAGCATCAAAGTATACAACAAACCCATCGAAACCTTTCGGCAATGTCAAAATCATGGGAGGTAAATCGAGTCTTCAACTCTTGAAAGCTCCTCTCACATGCTTCCAACCATAGAAACTTTACCTTCTTCTGAGTCAAAGTATTCAAAGGTAAAGAAATAGAGGAAAATCCTTTCATAAACCTTCTATAATAACCGGCCAAACACAAGAAAATCTGAATAGCTGAAGGCGAAAGAGGTCTAGGCTAGTTTTCAACTATCTTAGTCTTGTTAGGATCAACATGAATACCTCCACTGGAAATAATATGGCCAAGTAAAGCAACATACCTCAATCAAAACTTACATTCTCTAAACGAGCAAACAACGGGCACTTTAGGAACACTGATTTGTAAATTTTTGACAAATACAAGATTTTTGGGCCAAGGGGTGCCATTGACTCGACCCTTCATGTTTAAACTATGGCCAGAGTCCTCTATAGCGGACACGTTGCAGCTATGACCGTCCGTTATAGCTCCTCCATGGTTGCTATAGCGCGAGGAAATAACTTGCAGCCTCCAGTTCGACTCAAACACAAAATGTTCTATTGAAACACTCCTAAGGATAATTTCATGATTTTCTAACTAAATGTTGTAGGTTATCCCAAGGCTATAATTGAGGGACCAGACTACCCTATTGAGAGATTCATCTGTGCCGCTATTAAGGAAAGGTTCTACAAAATCCGATGGATGGGTTTTTTGTTTGGAGAGGAATTTCAACATAAGGGGAGTGACCAACTCGCTAGTGCATTCTACAATCAGATTCAAGAGTTTTGTAGGTGTCCTTTGGTGGAGGGCTCTCCTTTTTCAAACATTAGGTGGGTGACTGAGTTCTATGCTATAATTCATACTGTAATTTTTGTGGTTCCCCCAATCCCACCATCCGTATTCAGGGAGTGGATGTCCCCGTGGATGCCTAGTCTATAAACAAAGCATTAGGGGTGCTAGAGGTCTCTAATGTAGCCTACAAAGACAATTTGAGAGAAATTGACATGAGATGGATGTGGAACTCGCTAGTGGAAGATAAGTACTTGGGGGAGGTATATTGGGCTACTACTGAAGGCCTTACCACCCACTACTTTTCACCTAATGCTCAGAGGTGGTGACAATGGTGTGTCAATGGATCTGTTCATCGTGCAATCTCTCTGACATGAATTATACCTAATCATTTGTGGTAGCTTACATTATACAGGGAATCTCGGTAAAATTGGGGGGCATATTGTGTCTTAGTTGAAGGATTTCTATCGAGACAACAATAAGTCCCCTTTCATCCCAGCCTAGCTTCTTCGAACTGCAGACGAACATTTGTGCCTGTGGATGATATAGATTTCAAGGTGGAGAATGATGGTAAGTTCAAATCCCAACTAAGTGTCGAAGAAGAGAAAGAAAGGCGAGGCGGGGAGCAGCCATGCCGCAACAAGTCTAGATAATGATGAGGACTTTTTCGCCCCTACTACCCGATCTTAACCTTCAATATCTAGCGTCCGTTTTAAGCAGGATATGGCTGCAATCTCTAGGTCCATGAAGGTTGCTCCTGCTAGATCCTTAGCCCAACCTGCTTCTTCCATAGACATAGCCATGCTCCATAGTGAGCTTGATGTTGAGAGGAGGAGAGGGCCTTCATATGATCGTCTGCTTGCCCGTATGTGGAAGACCATGAAGGTCATGTTAAGCTTAATCTCCTCGACGGACCTACCAGAGGTGTCCTTTATGAGCGAGGCTGAGGCAGGAGACCCCGCTTCATGATGGTTATCGGGCACAAAGTTAGGACTCCTCTTTAGATAAGTTGATACTTAGTTTCGGGCTTTCCCCATTTGGATAAGACACTTTTTTGGATTTTCATTGTTTTTGATAGAAATAAATGTTGGTTTTTGGGATATTTAATCCTAGTATTCTATGCTAGGATTGTTCTGGAGTATATTTTTGTTGTTTTCTGCGTGGATATATATTGAACATGTGACAGAATTGGGGCGAAAGTGAAGGCAAAAGCAGGGTAAAAATAGAGTGTAGTCTTTAATTCTTGCTGCTCACTATCGCGGTCCGTGCCAGCTATTGTGGCTGCCCTCTATAGAGGTCGGCGCAACTATTATGGTTGCCCACTATATCGCCTGAGCACCACTATGGTGTCTTTCACTATGTCGAGGAAAGTTCTGCCATAGCGGGTGGCGTCTCTGACAAACCTCAACCCATAATTTGAAAAATTGAGCAATGATCCCAATTCCAAATTCTATACCAACTCTAAAAACACATAACCATTGAGTTACACAACCCCAAGATCGTTCCCAGACACAAGTATTTTTCTGGACCATGCACACACATAATTAGGCACTTACACCACATTCTCACAAAAATAAATTTTGAATAATGTCGACACAAGTTTATATTATCATACACCCACTATCACACAAGAGTAACCCCCTTTTTCCCAGGTTCCCAACCAATATTAATTGTTTCGATACCAGAGTTCCCGTACAATCACTATTCATCCCCCTTTCTTACCATTTTTACCAATGGTAAGTTCGTGCCATTTTTAACACAACACTTCCAACCAATGACACAACAATTTAATATTAATTTATCTCACAATTTCTAGGCAAATTACACTTCTAACACATGGAGATACTCAAGCAATGCAATGTAAATAATAGCAACCATTAAAATTTATTGCCAAATCGATCAAGTTCATTATTTGCTATACGCATCATGGATTACCACTAACCGACCATCCATTTATTCTCGTGATCCTTAAGGCCAAACACCTTGTTGGTTGTCTCCTTTCAGCCATGACAATGAAGTCCAGTTTACCTCATTGAGATACCTATTGGAATCTAGATATACAAATTGAACTCAACTCATACCACATGCGATAGACCGCACGAAAAAAGTGAAGAAGTGAGACAATTTCCTAGAATGCTTCATAGCCCCCCTAAAGATTTAATGTGGACATCAATACGTCAATCCTTAGAACTCTATTAGACATTTGCACTTGTACTTGGACACCGATAACATGGGCTCTGACAACAAATTGTCATGACCCAATCCAACGAGCCGTGTAGACATATACCCCTAGATAGGAGAACCCATACCACCCAATTTTAAATTGAGAATTGTAGAAATAAATAAAGCATAAGGAATTTCTTCAATACAATGAATAATCATGAAACTCAAAAAAAAAAAAAACATCTTTTAAGAACTAACCGAAAATTCCTCCCAATGAACTGGTCTAATTAGGTAGAAGAGCTACCAAAGAAATACATTAAATAAAAGAAAATACAACACAACATCACTAAATCCTGCAACTAGACTATGTCAAGTCACATATACGTACTGGTAGGCCTCATCGGTCGACCCACACCCACCACATAATATCATGTGGATAATCAAATAAACATGCAACTTCAATATAAAACTTAGAAACATGAATCTTCAATTACTACCCTTACCACAAATACTATTACTTGGAACCCTTATGCTCTATCTCAAGTCCTGCCTTCTTCCACTACCAACTCTACCATTAAACATTCGGCCCTTTCTCCCTTATAAGGCTTCTAAAGCCTACCTTTTGTGCCCCCTTCATTACAGATCATAACCTAACCGTTTTATTCCATAGATATTTCCCAAATACAATACCACTACCAACTCTACTAACCAACCTACTATTCTTACTCAGGTTCTCATGCCAACACCCTGCCCCTTGACCCATCTTAGTAAGCCACACAAAAATTCCCCTTACCAATTATGTTATAAATACTGAACAACCCATAACTAGTCCCAACATTTAGCAATACACTAAAACCACCATTCTTCAGCTTGTCCTAATAACCACAACTTAGCAAAAGAGACCACATATAACTAGAATAACAAGTACAACATAGCCTGGAATCCCAATCCTCACCCTCAGTTGATATGCAAAAATAAACAAGAGTATACACATGTAACAATAGAACAATAACACTAGCTAATACATATACCATCCATTATAACAAGATGTAGATTATCAATTATAATCCTTGAATTACAAGTGCATGAAGCATGTCCCACATGATCACAAATACACACACCTGGACATCTCATGGGACCAACACACACACTGTTAGTATACCTGAGCCAACCTGTGTATGTATTCTTACTAGGCGTAGTACCAGAGCAAACCATTAATATTCTTGTACCAATATGGTAGCTGAGATAACCATCAGTCATGTAACACCTCGTAAACCAGACCCAAAATAAAAAGCATAAATATACCCGAAGTAGTGAACCACGGCAGGGTTCACGGACCATGATAGGGTCCACGGTCCGTAGGTCTGCCCGTGGTCTTGACTTGAAAGTCACTAGGCCCAGACATCAGACCACGAGCACCTTCACGGTCCATGGTCTTGATGACGGGCTCTGGTGGCGCCCGTAGAGTCGAGGTAGTGAACCTCCCTAGCCAGCCCCTTAGACCCCACGCCTAAGTGAGGACCACGAGGACCTTCATCGTCCGTGGTCCTTCACACGGCCTGTGGAGCCTTACCAGTCCCTCCAGACCACTGACCAAGTGGAGATCACAGACACTTTAAAGGTCCGTGGTCCTTCACACGGGCCGTGGTAGGGCTCGTGGACTTAGTCCCTCAGCTAGTAGTCACTAAGTCCAGACCACGACCGACTTCACGGTCCATGGTCCCTTTCACGGTCCGTGAAGATGGCCGTGGTCAGCCCGTCTGTAGTTTAAGTAAGGGTTATTTCAGTCTTTTCCTTATTCGTTGGATACATAAACTATGTCGTTTTAACCCTAAATTTTGTGGTTTTAGTTAGTTTAAGCCTATAAACATAACTAGAACTTACCCAAGTCAGATCTTTAATCAAAACTTAGAAAATTAGACGCGAAAGGAATGAAAGAGGCGATCGACCCTAAGTTCAAGAACGTAGCAAGTTTCCTCTAGTTCTAGACCTGAAATAGAAAGATTTCATAGTGGAATTCGTCACTAGGTATGTGGGATTTCACTAGTGGGTTCCTTTCACCCATTAGGTCCCTAGTTTTCAGTCAAATTCTTAATTTTCTTATTATGACTAGACCTAGGGTTTCTTGAATCTTATCATTATTGGGTTCTTAGCTGTTAGAATGATCTAAATCAGATTAGTATGTTAATATTCAGTCTATTGAATGAATTTCAGAACCCTAGCTATGTAGTTCTTTAGTTCTTGAATTACACATGCTAGGCTAGATATTTTAGTCATTTCAGATATACATGCCTCGATATGAAATGTGCATTATCAGTTATTTATGCGCATTCTCAGTTTACTTGTCATTTTAAGCTATCCAGTATATCACAGTAATTCAGTCATAATGTGTTAATCACTTAATCCATTGGGAGTAGCATAATACCGAGTTGGACTATGGTTCAGCGTACCCAAATAGTCCCAGAACTACTAGCCACGTAGGTTGTAAGTCCCCTTTGTAGGCATCATTTTAGTGATCACGTCAGCATGCCTTTACACCTTTGGCTGGGTGTATTGGGTCCTCCCGATGGGGCGTATACATCGGACTCCACATTTAGCTCATGTGGTTTTATTATCGGTTATTAGTAGCTCCCACTGCTCAGTCAGACTCTATTGCATTGACCATTTTCAGTACAGTCAGTATTCAGTCTCAGTATGTTATAAATTGGCCATTTTATTCAGTTAGCTCAGTATTCAGTATCTATATCATGTTCAGATTATGCACTTAATTTATTGCTTGTTCAGTTATGTGTTTATTTCAGCTTTATTCTATCCTGCATGCTCAGTACCTTTCAAGTACTGATGCATGTATTGCACTACATCTTCTCGTGATGTAGGTTCAGGTCCCCAGCAGTTAAATCACACTTAGATCGGTTCCCGATCTCTAGTTCAGCAGTATCAGGGGTGAGTCCTCATTCTTCGAGGACAATAGTCATGTTATCTTTTCAGTATTTTAGTCCTTTAGTTTCAATTTTACTAGACTTAGCTGGCCATGTCCCAACATTTCTAGTTAATTAGAGGCTATTTTCAAACATAATTAGATTCTGCTTAGTTATTGAGTTTGATGTTTCTTTTGTATTAAACTCTCAGATTATATATTCAGTTTTAGTATATAGGTATTCCCCATCATTTCAGTTTTATTTATGATTTATCTTCCGCATCAGTTATTATTATCCTTAGTATGCTCATGTCATGCCAGCAGGGTTAGCTTGGTATCAATTGTGATCCTAAGTCCTTGTCCGCCTCTCGGGGGTAGCTCGGGGTGTGACAAACTTTGTATTAGAGCATTAGGTTTAAGAGTCCTAGGATGTCTGAAAAGCCGCACTAAGTAGAGTTCTTTTCATGGGTGTGAAGTACACCACATCTAATGAGAGGGAGGCTACAGAGTGGTTTAGGAACATCTTCATTTTCTTGTTATTCTTATCGTGCGTAAGGTATGATCTAATTCCATTCTAACTTGACGTTCTACATTTCAGTGTGATCATGCCTACTCGTAGAGCTAACGCCAGAAATGTGAATGCCAGGAACGCAAACGCAGGTCCTCCTATCCTAGATCAAGAAGTCTTGAATGCAGAGTTCAGGAATGCCATTCAGATGTTGGCCCAGAGTGTGGCCAACCAGAATAACCAGCGGGATCCAGTTCCAGAAAATGCTAATGTTGGGTCAGCTGCAACCAGAGTGCGAGACTCTGTTAGGATGAATCCGCCAGAATTCTTAGGATCGTAGGTTGGAGAATATCCCTAAAACTTCATTGATGAGTTCAAGAAGTTCTTTGAAGTGATGCAGGTAACTGGGAATGATCGCGTTGAGTTAGCATCTTACCAACTTAAGGATGTAGCTCATATCTGGTATACTCAGTGGAAGGAGAACATGAGTACATATGCATCTCCTATCTCTTGGGATTGCTTTAGTGAGACCTTTTTGGATAGGTTTTTCCCAAGAGAGCTAAGGAAGGAAAAATCTTAGGAATTTATGAACTTAAGGCAAGGTAGCATGATAATCCAAGAGTATGGGCTCAAGTTTACCCAACTCTCCAGGTATGCTCCTCACATGGTGGCTGATTCCAGGCCCCAAATGAACAAGTTTCTTTGTGGAGTGTCAGACTTGGTGAAAACAGAATGTAGAAATGCTATGTTACTGGGGAATATGAGCCTCTCTAGGCTTATGAGTAACGCTCAACAGGTTGAGGGTGATAAGCTTAAGGAATAGGCCAAGGAGAACAAGAAGGCTATGACTGGAAACTATGAGTATTCTCAATAGAAATCGGGTAGTGCAAATCGTTCGCAGGGCAGCAGAAATTTTCAACTCTAGCACATTCATCAGCTAGTGTTCCATCCTTCAGGTTTTGTAATGATCAGAAAAGTAGGGCATCAGGCTCTAAGTCTTATGGGAGTGTTATAGGTACCAAAACCTACCCAACTTGACCTAGGTGTGCTAAGAATCATCTGGGCGAGTGACTTGCAGGAAATGAAGGATGCTTTGGGTGTGGTCAGTCTGGTCACAGGTTGAGGGATTGTCCTTCTAAGCAAGGTCAAGGAGGCAATGCTAATCAAGCCCAGTCTACAACTTCAGCAGCACCAGCAGGTCGCCCGACTCAGCAGGGTAACTCTTCTGGTACAGGTGGCATACAACGCCAACACATGCTCTATGCTCTTTGGGCTCGCCAGGATCAGGAAGATTCTCCTGATGTATCACTGGTATGTTACGAGTCTTTGATATCGATGTTGATGCTTTGTTAGATCCAGGGGATACTCTTTCCTTTGTAACTCCTTATATAGCAGTTAAGTTTGATGTTAGTCCAGAAACTCTTTCAGAACCCTTCTCAGTCTCTACTCCAGTCGGTGACCCAGTTATAGCTAGATGGGTATACATAAATTGCCCTGTTACAGTCTCCCAGATAGTCACCTCAACAGATCTTGTAGAGTTAGAAATAGTAGACTTCGATATCATTATAGGCATGGATTGGTTGCATTCCTATTATGCCTCGGTCGATTGTAGAACTAGGATTGTTCATTTTCAGTTTCCAGACGAACCAATCTTAGAATGAAAGGGTAGTAGCTTAGCGCCTATGGGTCATTTCGTTTCTTACCTTAAGGCCAGAAAGATGATCTCTAAGGGTTATCTCTATCATCTAGTTTGGGTTAAGGATTCAAGCTCCAAAACCCCAACTCTTGAGTCAATTCCAGTGGTTAATGAGTTTCCATGAGTGTTTCCAGAAGATTTTCTCAGAGTTCCTCCTAATAGGGAAATTGACTTTGGAATTGATCTCCTTCCAGCTACCCAGCCTATCTTTATTCCTCCTTATAGAATGGCTCCAGCTGAGTTTAAGGAATTGAAGGAGTAGTTGAAAGACATTCTAGACAAGGGGTTCATCAAACCTAGTATTTTGGCATGGGGTGCACCAGTGTTGTTCGTAAAGAAGAAAGATGGTTCTCTCAGAATGTGCATTGACTATAGGCAGTTGAACAAGGTTACAATCAAGAATAAGTATCCCATTCCCAGGATTGATGACTTGTTTGACCAACTTCAGGGTGCTAGTCATTTCTCAAAGATAGACCTCAGATCGGGTTATCATCAGCTTAAAGTCAGAGATAGTGAAATTTCGAAGATAACCTTCAGGATTCGGTATGGTCATTATGAATTTGTAGTTATGTCATTTGGACTAACCAATGCTCCTATAGCTTTCATGGACTTGATGAACAGAGTGTTCAAGCAGTACTTGGACTTGTTCGTTATCGTCTTTATTGATGATATCCTCATTTACTCTAGAAATGAGGAAGAACATGTGAGTCATTTGAGAGTTGTTCTGCAGACTCTCAAAGATCGCCAATTATTCGCCAAATTTAACAAGTGCGAGTTTTGGTTGCAGTCAATTTCTTTTCTTAGGCATATAGTGTCTGGTGAAGGGATTCGAGTAGATTCCCAGAAAATAGAGGCAGTGAAACAATGGCCCAGACCTACCTCTCCTACCGATATCAAGAGTTTCTTGGGTCTAGCGGGTTATTAGAGAAGGTCTGTGGAAGGATTTTCATCCATAGCCTCACCATTAACTAGGTTGACTCAGAAGATGGTCAAGTTTCAGTGGTCAGATGATTGTGAGAAAAGCTTCGCAAAATTGAAAACTAGGTTGACTATAATTCCTATTTTGACTCTACCAAAGGGTTCAAACGGTTATATGATTTATTGTGATGCATCTAGAGTCGGCCTAGGTTGTGTGTTGATGCAGCGAGGTAAGGTTATAGCCTATGATTCCAGACAGCTTAAGGTGCATGAGAAGAATTATCCGACGCATGACCTCGTGCTTGCAGCAGTGGTGTTTGCATTCAAGATTTGGAGGCACTACTTGTATGGTGTTCAAGTAGATGTGTTCACAGACCATAAAATCCTTCGGTATGTGTTCACCCAGAAAGAGTTGAATCTTCGCCAGAGAAGACGGCTTGAGTTCCTCAAGGATTATGACATGAGTGTGCATTACCATCCTAGGAAGGCAAATGTAGTCGTAGATTCCCTTAGCAGACTATCTATGGGTAGTGTAGCACACATTGAGGAAGAAAGAAATGAGCTAGCAAAGGATCTTTACAGACTTGCTCACCTAGGAGTTCATCTTATGAGCATATCAGATGGTGGTGTAACGGTTCAGAATAGGGCAGAATCTTCTTTGGTAGTGGAAGTTAAGGTAAAGCAAGACAACGATACGATATTACTTGAACTCAAGGGTGTAGTCCACCAGCAGAGAGTTGAGGTTTTCTCCCAAGGGGGAGATGGTGTGCTTCACTACCAGGGTCAATTATGTGTTCCTAATGTCGGCGAGTTGAGACAACATATTCTTCTAGAGGCCCATAACTCTAGATATTCTATTCATCCAGGTGCCACTAAGATGTACCACGATCTGCGGGAAGTCTATTGGTGGAATGGTATGAAAAGAGATATAGCAGATTTTGTGGCTAAGTGCCCTAATTGCCAGCAAGTCAAGGTAGAACATCAGAAACCAGGAGGTATGACTCAAGAGATTGACATTCCTACTTGGAAGTGGGAAGTGATCAACATGGACTTTTTCATAGGTTTACCTTGTACTCGCAAACAACATGACTCCATATGGGTGATAGTTGATAGAGTTACTAAGTCTTCACCTTTTTTGGCGGTCAAGACTACAGATTCGGCAGAGGACTACGCCAAGCTTTATATTAATGAGATTGTGAGGTTGCATGGGGTTTCTTTGTCTATCATCTCAGATAGAGGTCCTCAGTTTACCTCTCATTTTTGGAAGTCATTCCAGAAAGATCTTGGTACTCTGGTTAACCTTAGCACATCATTTCATCCAAAGCCGAATGGTCAGGCAGAGCGTACCATTCAGAGCTTAGAGGACATGTTAAGAGCTTGTGTGATTGATTTCAAGTGGTAGTTGGGATGATCACCTTCCTCTTTTTGGGTTCGCCTACAATAATAGTTACCATTTCAACATTCAGATGGCCCGTTATGAGACATTCTATGGGCGTAGATGCAGATCTCCTGTTGGTTGGTTTGAAGTAGGTGAAACAGCCTTAATAGGGCCAAATTCAGTACTTTATGCTATGGAGAACGTGCAACTCTTTATAGATAGACTTAAGACAGCCCAGAGTCGCCAGAAGTCTTATGCAGATGTAAGGAGAAGGGAACTAGAGTTCCAATTTGATGATTGGGTTTTCCTAAAAGTGTCACCTATGAAAGGGGTGATGAGATTTGGCAAGAAAGGGAAGCTCAATCCCAGATACGTAGGCCCTTACCGTATCTTGAAAAGGATTGGTAAAGTTGCTTATGAGCTACAATTACCAATAGATTTAGTAGCAGTGCATCCAGTCTTTCACATTTCACTATTGAAGAAGTGTGTGTGTGATCCAGCATCCGTGGTGCCATTAGAGAGTGTGACTGTAAAAGATAGTCTTTCTTATGAGGATGTACCAGTTGAGATTCTTGATCGTCAGGTTAGAAGGTTCAGAAACAAAGAAGTCACTTCAGTCAAGGTTTTGTGGAGGAGTTAGTCCGTAGAGGGAGCTACTTGGGAAGCAGAAGCAGCCATGAAGTCCAAGTATCCTCACCTCTTTCTTTCCGATTCCACTCCAGCTTGAGGTAATAGTTCCTCTTCAGTTTTTCAGTCATTCATGCACATATTCAGTCTTAGTATCATGTTCCTTCAGTTTATACTTGCATTTTCAGCATATTTGCATGTTTTTGGAACTCAGTTCAGTCAGAAATTAGCCTTCAGTGTTTAGTGGTAAGGTTGCAACTCATTCCCTTAATTTCAACTAGTTTAGTCTTCATTCAAGAACGAATGATCCCAAGGGGGAGTTATTGTAACACCTCGAAAACTAGACCTAGATTTTTTTTTGCAGAAATATACCTGAAGTAGTTAACCACGGCAGGGTTCACGGACCATGATAGGGTCCACGGTCCGTAGTCCTGCCCATGGTCTTGACTTGGAAGTCACCAGGCCTAGACATCAGACCACGAGCACCTTCACGGTCCGTGTTCTTGATGACGGGCCATGGTGGCGCCCGTAGAGTCGAGGCAGTGAACCTCCTTAGCCAGCCCCTTAGACCCCCACGCCTAAGTTAAGACCACTAGGACCTTCACGGTCCGTGATCCTTCACATGGCCCTTTGGGGAGTCCGTGGATCCTTACCAGTAAGCCCCTTAGCCAGTTCCACCAGACCACAGCCCAAGTGGAGACCACAAACACTTTCACGGTCCGTGGTCCTTCATACGGGCCGTGGTAGGGCACGTGGACTCAGACCCTCAGCTAGTAGTAACCAAGTCCAGACCACGACCGACTTCACGGTCCATGGTCCCTTTCACGGTCCGTGAAGGTGGCCGTGGTCAGCCCGTCTGCAGTTTAAGTGAGGGTTATTCGGTCTTTTCCTTATTTGTTGGACACCTAAACTACGTCATTTTAACTTAAATTTTGTTGTCAGTTTAAGCCTAGAAACATAAATAGAACTTACCCAAGTTAGATCTTTAATTAAAACTTAGAAAATTAGAAACGAAAGAAGAGAAACAAGTGACCAATCCTAAGTTCAAGAACGCAACAATTTTCCTCCAGTTCCAGCCCCGAAATCGAAAGATTTCACTGTGGAATTCGTCACAAGGTATGTGGGATTTCACTAGTGGGTTCCTTTCATCCATTAGGTCCCTAGTTTTCAATCAGTTTCTTGATTCCCTTATTATGACTAGACATAGGGTTTCTTGAATGTTGTCATTATTGGGTTCTTAGCTGTTAGAATGATCTAAATCAGATTAGTATGTTAATATTCAGTCTATTGCATGAATTTTAGAACCCTAGCTATGTAGTTCTTTAGTCTCGGGGGTAGCTCGGGGCATGACAAATCACAATCATAATACACACTCACAATCACAATGAACAACCCCCTTGAAACCACAAGTAAATAAACACGTTCATTACGTGAGATTACTAAACAGGATCATTTCACATTAACCTTCTATTTTCCCCACATGCATTCCACAATAACACAATAAAGCAGTTAACATGCGCACATTACATACTATGGAAAACAACAACCATCACCTACCTAAGGTATCCTTCTAGACCATTTCAGATAATGATCATTCACCTAAAATCACCTTCCCCAGGACAATACCTCACAACCTCATAAAAAAATTACAATTCACTAAAATCATCATCAGTATAATACCAATAGCCACATATTCAGTCATCTAGAATACGTGCCCAAATGCCTATGCATGCAATATTTGACAAAAAACAAGATATAATGTAATTAAAAATGGATCTAACTACTGAGTTAAAGAAACCCTAGCTTACATGGGTATTAAGCAATTGCTAGAGGACCTTGACTATTAGCTTTCGACTCTATTAAAGCAAACCATGATGAAAAAGGACTAGAATTCCTTGGATTTTTACCTCCCTTGCACTGAAATCTCTCCCCTCCATTGCTCCAATTTCTTGGGTGCCTTCAGAGGCTTTTTGGACCAGTCCTCTTCTATATTCTCCCTTGAAAAGTAGGAGGAAAAAAAAGACCTTGTATTAACTAGATTTTGATTCTCGTTAGCCCGCTAGAGCAGCCATGTAGGTATTATATCACCGGTACTATATCGAGAAGGTTCCCGTTATGGCAGGTTGATGTCAGCCAAGTCAATTTTTTAAACTAAGCCAATTTTTTATGTGCTCAAATTTTTAAATTTGGCACTGTATTTCCAGAATTTTTGGGTTTACACATGAGATGGCTTTAGGTAACGACTGATTGGATTATGAGATATTTTTTAAAAGAATTTATTTTAAAAAATGTTTTCTAAAATATATTTAGACATGTGGAGGTGCGTGTTATACACACAAACCACTTCACCTGGTTGAAAGTTCAATGTCAGTACAAAAGGTGCTTGAATATAAAAAAATGAGTTCGGGGGGATTATACAACCCAAGTCAAGTTAGGGTGTGCCTCTATACTTTGGATTTTAGTTTCAGGGGGAGGGGGTGAAGACCTTATTATGTGTTAATAAATCTCACTATCTTAATAACACAGTCCGCTATATTTGGGAAAAGGGGATAAAACAACAAACCATAATCATCTGATAAGTAAACAGAAGAGCGCTAGTTAAGTAAAATAGAATCAATGATTCTACCATATTGTCACGATCTGAGTCTACAACCTAGGTGTAATCAACAATAGAGATCACAAATGAGACTAAGCGGACTATTGGTATTTGCATGCTGCAAAAGAATAATTTTGATATTTATGCAATGCGAGCGGAAGCTAAAACTCAGCTAACTAAAACAAATACTTACTATAAGTCTAAATAAAATAATCAAATAATTCTTGAGTCTGAATAAAACTAATGTATTAGTAAAGCCTCTAGTGCCATGACATGGCCCCGAGCTACCTTTAAAAAATAACATAACTAGTGATAAGCCTAGCTATTAGCTAATCAATGAAGTCCTAAAATGAGGAGGACTCACCAACTACTCACTAGAAAGCAACAACTTGTCTAGCCACGAGTTTGAGAACAAACACCTGAACCTACATCATGAAAGGATGTAACAATATATCCACTTTGGATCATTTTTCCTTGAATGATGATCAAGCTAAGGTAACAAACATAAGCTAACTTTTTATTAATTTAGTATTTCTTTCAACGTCATTAGTTTTTGGAGGAGTAAGAAAGGCACGAAAATAACACAAAAACTAAAATACTCAAACATGAACTATAGAGGTTGAATCTAAAACAAGACAAGGACAATTACCTCCGGCTTTATCATCTTGATGAACAAAAAACTCTGGGTATATGTCCTTCATATCCTCTTTGGCTTCCCATAAATCCTCTTCAACAAAGTAATTTCTCCCTAAAACCTTCAATGATGCTACCTCTTTGGGTCTTAATTTGTGAACGTGCCGATCTAAAATTTGCACTAGAACCTTCTCAAAGGATAAACTATATTTTACCCCAACAGTCTCTAGAGGGACAATGATAGATGGATCGCCAGCACACTTCTTTAACAAGGAGACATGGAACACGGGATGAGCTACTGCAAAATCCATTGGGAACACTAGTTTGTAAGTTACCTCCCCAATTCTTCTTAGAATACGGTAAGGGTCAATGTACCGGGAACTAAGCTTTCCCTTTTTACCAATACACACCACCCCATTCATGGCAATACTTATTGAAAACTCAATCTTTAATGTAAAACTCTAAGTCTCTTTGCCTTACATCAAAATAAGATTTTTGCTGGCTTTGAGCAGTTTCAACCACTCTCTAATCAAAGTAACTTTCTCCATGGCTTTGTCGACTAGGTCTTTTCCTCTCAAAGTGGCCTCACCTACCTCGAACAAACCAATTGGAGACCTACACCTCCTCCCATATAGTGGTTCAAACAGGAGAATCTGAATGCTAGAATGATAACTATTATTATAAGAAAATTTTACAAGGGTAGGTAATCATCCCAATTACCTATGAAGACAATCATGAAAGCTCGCAACATAACCTCTACTTTCTGAATAGTGTTCTAGGCTGCCCATCAGTCTATAGATGAAAAGTATATTGAGAGTTATACAGGTCCCTAAATCCTTCTAGAAGGACTTCTAGAAATAAGAAGTGAATTAAATACCCCCTACAAGAAATGATATTAAAAGGAACCCCTGAAGATTGAGTATCTCGTGAATATATAATTTGGCATAATCTTCTGTTGAGTGTTTTGTCTTAACCAATAAGAAATGGGCCAACTTAGTCATCTAGTCTATAATTACCAAAATTGAATCATGATGTCGACATGTATGAGGTAGGACTGTGATGAAATCCATGTTAATCATCTCCCAATTCCACATAGGAATGTTGATTTCTTGAGCCTTTCCACCAATCCTCTGATGTTCAACCTTCACTTGCTGATAATTAGGACACTTTGCCATAAAATAAACAGCTTTGTTCATAACATTCAACCAACAAACTTCTCTTAAATCGCGTTACATTTTCGTGGAACCTAGGTGAATAAATTGCATGGAACTATGAGTCTGTTTCAAGATTTGGTCTTTCAATCCATCTACATTTTGAACACATAACCTTTTTTGATATCAAAGAATCCCATTTTCCCCAATGCAGAAAATTTTAACCTTCTCCTTACGAATTGCATCTTTTAGCTGGAGTAATATGGGATCACTATCTTGCTTCTCTTTCATCTCAATCACCAATTAGGACTCAAATTCATTTTGAACTATCACACCACTAGCATCGTAATCTGTGAGACAAACTCCCAAACAGACAAGTGTATGCACCTTTTTTGCAAGCTCTTTCTTACCTTCTTCAATATGAGTAACACTCCTCAAGGAAAACCTACTAAGAGCATCTTCAACAAAATTTTCTTTATGTGGAGTGCCACATCGGGAGGGTTTTTGCTATGGCGGGCTTGTCATTCCCCGAAGCTACCCCTAGGGCGCAGACACGGGACCTAGGATCACGAGTGACCCCAAGCTAACCCTGCTAGCATATCGTAAGCATACTAAATTAAATTGAAACAAGAAATACTGTGTGGAAGCTTAAACATAAGGTAAACTGAAATGTTGGGGATACCCATTCTAAGTCTGAATATATATATAACTGAGTTTAATGACAACTGAAAGATTAAACTCAAACTAAAAGTAACTATTTCTGAAATAAAGCCTCTAACTAACTAGAGATGCTGGGACATGCCCCGGCTAACTCTAGCAAATATTGAAACTGAAATGAAAAGATTAAATATAGAAACATGTCTATTGTCCTCGAAATATGAGGACTCACCACTAAAGCTTCTGAACTGAAGATCGAGAACCGGTCTATGCATGATCTGAATGCTGAGGACCTTAACCTACATCACGAAAAGATGTAGTGCAGAGTATGCGTCAGTACTTGAAAGGTACTGAGCATGTAGGATAGAATAAAGCTGAACAATATACATAACTAAACAAAGCATATAACTGAGCAATGATATAAGATGAGCATGATACTGTACTGAAAATACTGAACATGAACTAACTGGATGTAATGACCAAGTTTATAACATATTGAATCTGAATACTGAACTGTGACTGACAACCTGGTCGATACACTAGAATCTGTTTGTGGGAGCTAATGATAACTGATATAAAACAACATGAGCTAAATGTGGAGTCCGATGTATATGCCCCATCGAGAGGACCCAATATACCCTGCTAGAGTCATAGAGGCTTGATTGGCGTGATCAAATGGGACTTACTTATGGGGCATGTAGTTCTGGGACTATGAGGGTGACTGACCCTTAGTCCACTCGATATTGAGCATACTCCCAACTGATTAGATGATTAACACATTATGACTGAATTTCTATAATATTGACGAGCTCAAAATAGTGACATGCTTAATGAAAATGCAACATTAATATACTGATAGTGAAACATTCTTAACTGAGGCATGTATATCAGAATAGTCTAACCTAGCAAGTATAATTCATGAACTACACAAATCTACACAACTAGGGTTCTGAGTTTCGAGCAAGAACTAAGCAATAATTCCACAAAAACATGATAATCTGATTTGGATTAGTCTAACATACAACTGAATCACAACATAAATTTTGTAACTCTAGAAACCCTAGGTCTAACATGTTGTAGAGAATCAAGAATCTGACTGAAATCTAAGGACCTAATGGGTGAAAGGAACCCATTAGTGAAATCCCACATACCTGGTGACAAAATTCATGGAGAAATCTTTTGATTTCGGGGCTGGAACTGATGAAACCTAGGTGCGTTCTTGAGTTAGCGCTGCTCGACTTTTTCCCTCTTGTTTTGCTCTAAGATCGATGAATTTTTGGTGAATGATTGATTAGGTTAGGCTCTAATTTAGTTTCTAGACTAAAACTTACCAAAACCCCATAGTTTAGGGGTTAAACGACGTAGTTTAGGTGTCCAACAAATAGGGGAAAAGACCAAAATAACCCTACTTAAAAATCTGACGCAACTGACCGCGGGCCCTCTGACGGATCGTGGAACTGGTCGTGGTCCTTGGTCCAGTAGCTGTTGCTTCTAGGGTGGCCTTTCATGGGTGCCACCACGGCTTGTGAAGGGTCCCGTGGTCTGACGTCTGGGCTAGGTGGTCTCTACCTAGCAACCACGAGTGCCAATACGATCTGTGAGTTGGTCCACGGCCCGTGAAGGGTCCAGTGGTCAACCTCTGCTAGGAAAGGTCCGAGTCCATGGGCAGGTCAATGGACCATGGTCCCTCTCACGGTCCGTGAACCCTATCGTGGTTCACTGGATTAGGTGGTTTTCTGTTGTATTTTCTAAGTCTGATTTACGAGGTATTACATGGCTGATATCAGGCAGGTCAATTTTTAAAGTAAGCCAATTTTTTGTGTGCTCAAATTTTCAAATTTGGAACTGTATTTCCAGAATGTTGGGTTTACACACGAGATTCCTTTGAGTAACGACAGATTGTATTGTGACAATTTTTTTAGAGATTTTGTTTTAAAAAGTGTTTAAAAATATATATAGACACATGGAGGTGTGTGTTATACACACAAACCACTTCACCTGGTTGAAGGTTCCATTCCAGTACAAAAGGTGCATAAATATAAAAAATTGAGTCTGGGTTATAAAACCCGTGTTAAGTTAGGGTGTGCCACTAGGATTTGGTTCTTAATTTCGAGGGGGGGGGGGAGGTAAAGACCTTAAGAAGTGTTAATAAATCTAAGTAGCTTAATAACAAAGTCCTCTGTATTTGGGAAAGGGGGATAAAACAACTAACCTGAATAATCTGATAAGTAAAAAGAAGAATGCTAGTTAAGGAAAATAGAAAAGGAAAGTACAAAGAAATCCAAAATGATAATGTACTCTCGGGACCTCCGAGTACGACAAAGTGAAAGGAGACTAGACTCACCTCCTCGCGAGCAGGAAGCACGCCAGCAGCGTGCGTTGCATGATTCTACTGTGTTTTTTGCACTTGACTGGGTGGACAGTTGATATGCAATAAAAATATCGGTGATTCTACCAATATTGTCACGATCCCAGTCTACACCCTAGGTGTGATCAACACTCAAGATCACGAATGAGCCAAAGTGGACCGTTGGTACTGGCATGCTGCAAAAGAATAATTTTAATATTTATTCAATGCAAGCGGAAGCTGAAACCCAGCTAACTAAAACAAGTTTTTATTGTAAGTCTGAATAAAATAATCAAATGATTCATGAGTCTAAATAAAACTAATGTCATAATAAAGCCTCTAGTATCGTGACATGGCACGGAGCTACCTTTAAAAATTAACATAACTAACGATAAGCCTAGTTATTAGCTAATCCATGAAGTTCCCAAATGAGGAGGACTCACCAACTACTGACTGGAAAGCTGCAACTTGTCTAGCCACGAGTCTGAGAATGAACACCCGAACCTACATCGTAAAAGGATGTTATAATATCACCGCCTTGGATCATTTTCCTTGAATGATGATCAAGCTATGGTAACCAACACAAGCTAACTTTCTATTAATTGATTTTTTCTATCCACGTCATGAGGTTTTGGAGGAGTACCTAAGGCACAAATATACCACAAAAACTAAAACCCTTAAACATGAACTATAGAGGTTGAATCTAAAACAAGACAATGACAATTACCTCTAGTTTCATCATCTAGATGAACGAACAACTCTGGGTATTTGTCCTTCATATCATCTTCGGCTTCCCACAAAGCCTCTTCAAAAAAGTGATTTTTCCATAAAACCTTCAATGATGCTACCTCTTCGGTTCTTAACTTGTGTACATGCTGATCTAAAATCTGAACTAGTACCTCCTCAAAGGATAAACTATATTTTACCCCAACAGTTTCTAAAGGGACAATAAGAGATGGATTGCCAACAAACTTCTTTAACATAGAGACATGGATCACGAGATGAACTGCTGACAACTCCACTACTTACTCTAGTTTGTAAGCTACCTTCCTAATTCTGCTTAGAATACGGTAAGGGACAATTTATCGGGAACTAAGCTTCCCTTTTTTTTTTATTACCAAAACACATCACCCCAATCATAGGTGCTACTATAAGAAAACCCAATATTCATTCTAAAACTCTAAGTCTCTTTGCCTCACATCAGAATAAGATTTTTGCTGGCTTTGAGCAGTAGTCAACCGTTATTTAATTAACATAATTTTCTCCATGGCTTTGTCGACTTCATTTCCTCTCAAAGTGACCTCACCTACCTCGACCAAACCAATTTGAGACTTACACCTCCTCCCCTATAGTGCTTCGAATAAGAGAATCTAAATGCTAGAACGATAACTATTATTATAATCTGAATGGTGTGCTCTAGCTGTCTATCAATTTGCAAATGAAAAGTTATAGTGAGAGCTATACAGGTCCCTAAATCCTTCTAGAAGGACGTCTAGAAATAAGAAGTGAACTAAATACCCCTATAAGAAATGATATACAAAGGAACCCCATGAAGCTTGAGTATCTCTCCAATATACAATCTGGCATAATCTTCTATTGAGTCTGTAGTCTTAACCAACAAGAAATGGAAAAACTTAGTCATCCAGTCAATAATTACCCAAATTGAATCATGTTGTCGGCACGTACAAGGTAGGACTGTGATGAAATTCGTGTTAATCATCTTTCAATTCCACATAGGAATGCTTATATCTTGAGCCTTTCCACCAAGCCTCTGATGTTCCACCTTCACTTGCCGATAATTGGGACACTTTGCAATAAAATAAACACTTTTTTCATAACATTCCACTAGAAAACTTCTCTTAAATCACGATACATTTTTGTGGTACCTAGATGAATAGAATGCATGGAACTATAAGTCTCTTTCAAAATTTGGTCTTTCAATCCATCTACATCTGGTACACATAACCTTTCTTGATATCGAAGAATCCGATTTTCCCCAATGCAGAAAATTTTAACCTTCTCCTTATGAATTGCATCTTTCAACAGGAGTAATATGGGATCACTATCTTTCTTCTCCTTTATCTCAATCACCAATTATGACTCAAAAGCATTTTGAACTATCACACTACCAACATCGTAATCTGTGAGACAAACTCCCAAACGGGCAAGTGTATGCACCTTTTTTGCAAGATATTTCTTACCTTCTTCAATATGAGCAACACTCCTCAAGGAAAACCTTCTAAGAGCATCTTCAACAACATTTGCTTTACTCGGATGGTAAGGAACTATTATGTCATAATCCTTAAGAAGCTCAAGATATCTTCTCCGTCGAAAATTCAACTCTTTTTGACTAAAGACATACTGCAACCTTTTATGATATGTGAACACATCAACATGAACACCATAAAGATAATGATGCCAAATTTTAAGGGCAAATGCTACTGTGACCAACTCAAGGTCACAAGTGGGGTAGTTCTTCTCATGGACCTTAAGTTTTCTAGACACATAAGGACTAACCTTACCATTCTTCATCAAAACACAACCAAGACCTATTCTAGAAGCATCACAGTAAACCACAAAACAATCTACACTCTCGGGCAATATTAAAATTGGGGTAGAAGTCAATCGAGTCTTTAACTCTTGAAAGCATTTCTCACAATCCTCAAACCACTAGAATTTTACTTCCTTTTGTGTTAATTTAGTAAACATGGTAGAAACAGATGAGAACCCCTCATCAAATCTTCTATAACAATCTGTTTGCCCCAAAAAGCTCCCGATGTCAATAGGAGTAGTGCGCCTAGGCCAGTTCTTCATTGCCTCAATCTTTTGATTATTAGCTTGAATACCCTCATAGGGAAAAAAATTCCCAAGGAATTCAACTGACCTCAACTAAAATTCACAAAAGATAATTTAGCAAACTTAGGAGCTTTGGACATGAGGATGAAAGAAATTCCTCATTGGAGAAATCCCTTTCTTGAAGTTCTTGGCTTTAGGAAGAAGGAGAATTAGGGATTGTGAAAGTTAAAATGCATATTAAGAGGCTATTACGATATGATATGGGTTTAGGAAGTTAGTTAAGGATAAAAGATCAAGAATACCCCTCTAGTTATATAAGGAGACCATACAAATAAAAGACAATGACCTTTTAATGAATCTTGTCAGCCAAATTAGTGATCTAGAGGCCCCATCACCCAATTATTTGCCGGATTGGACTTTGGATTGCCATAATTGACAATTTCTAAAGTGCTTTGGGTCAATTCAGCGATGCAATTTGACGATAAGTAACCTATTTGGTGATTCATCGAATGGACAGGTGTCATCACTGAATTTTCTAGTCCGAACATGTTTCAAAAACAACCATAACTTTCTACTCCGAACTCTGATTGATGCAAACTTTGTGGAGTAGGAAAGAAGACTCATAGACCTTTAATTTGAGATATTTTGGGACACCTAACTCCTTATATACTAAGATATATGGTCGTTTGATGTTGATATTTGTATTAAATCATGCAAAATCTTTGCCGATAGGAAAGCTACAAACTTGACTTAGTGCTAGAGGTCTTTTATGACCCTAAACCAAATTTGATATACTTCCTACACTTGATAAAGGACATTTACACACAAGAACAAGTAGGACATAAACTGGTCTAAGCTTATATACTTACTAAGAATGATTTCGATCCTTAGAGTAGAAATCACGAAGTGTTACAAATATACACATACTCGACAGTGGTAGGCCGTGATCTAGTACCCATTGGAGACTTGCGAGGACAATATACTCACCCAAACTATTTCCCTCTAGCATGAAATTCAATACTCATCGTCGATATAATCATACAGGAAATCATTCAAAACTATTTTCACGGGGCATACATTTATCACTCTGTTAAATCCATCATACAAAATATGCGATCTATGATAAATAAATATGTATGCATGATTACAGTAGTAAAGGAAATTGATATGTAATAAGAATATGAGTATCTCTTTCACAACAATTCCCTTAGGCCACTATTTTTCTCAATAATTATATTACTATCAACACAGTGACCTTAGGCCAATACCTTCTTCAATTTATATGATTTCTTTCAATATGGTGCTCTTAGACCAATATATCTCAAAGGTACGATATAAGGCATGATATAGAGTGATGCACAACAAATATGCATTTCAATTGGTGTAATATATATCGGCTAGGTTACCTAGATAACACACTATAAGTATTCTTCCACATTCCAAAACTCCACCAATATGCCCAACCCATAACGCCTTTTATGAAATAACGTATCGTTCAAGCCAAGACTAAAACAGTAAGACATTAACGACCTTGTAGGTCATGCAAATGAGAAGTTGGTATTTAACCAACTTACTTAGCTCGTAAAGCATGAGTTATTAACTTTTTTTTTCTTGATTCTATTTGAAGGCATTTATGTCTTCATTCTCTTGTGTGGAGGAATTTATTAGATAGAAAGATAAAGAATAGGTTAGAAATTGAAAAAAAATTTGTTCTAGATTGGCCAGCTTATTGTGCCACAGATCACAGATGTGCACCTACGTTTTATAGGAGAAAATGTAAGAAGAGAAAGAAGTTATTGGATGATGCACATGTGTTATCTACGTTTTGTAAGTGCCAGCATGAACAAGTCTGGTACCAAGGTGTTGAGGCACCTGCATATTGCAAGTTTGGACATGCATAAAGCAGGTGCAAGTGCTAGTCAGTCGATGGGAATTCGAAGGGAAAATCATACTTGAAAAAAAGACATACTTCGGAAGCTTCCAATGTCATTTTTGAGATCTATGCAATTATAGAAGATATTGTTCTTTCTCAATTGGTGTAATTGACGTTATAGATAATTGTAGTATTTAGTATAGTAATTACTATTTTTCTTATTGAAGAAAAAACAACACTGTTGATAACTCTCAAGTTCGGATTGATTATTTGCTACTGATGATAAATGCGATTCATGTGGAATTCAACCTTAGTAAAATTACTATTTCTTTTTGTATGAGTAGATAATGTCTTTTCTAGGGTTATGTATGCATGGTGGATGGTTGGATAGTTACTAATTAATCTTAAAATTGATTATAATGCATGAATCTATCGTTGTCTTCAAGGTTTAACATGAAAATTAATGGTCGCAAACATTAATTGAACTCTCTAATTTCACTTTTTCTTGAGAACGGGAAGTGAGATTGGGTAAAGCTTCAATAGTTAGGACTTGAGATTAAATAAAAGGATTATAGGCAGAGATAGTCTAAATCTAATTAAGTCTCATTTAGGGTTTGATCTTGCGATAGTTTAAACCCACTGAAGGTGATAATGGTGGTTTGTATGGCATGAGTTTGAGGTTAGGAAGAATCCAAAACACACACATTAATTGGGTTGAGAGTGATTTAAATGTAGTTTAAGCCAAATGGTATCCATGTAGTAATTTGTTTTAAGTTAAGTAGTCAATACTTATAATATTGACACCCCATCAAATGCACACCTTTAGTCTTTCCATTCTTGATAAATCAACTCTTGTGTTATTCTGAAATCTTGAAATCTGAAGAAATTCCCTTGTTAGAAACAATTCCCCCATTTACATTATTGTTGTTACAATGTGCTTTTTTGTGTGAGTTGACAAACAAATAGTAGTAAATCTTTTCTACCAATCCTTGTGAATTCGACCCCAACTCAAAAGTTGGATATTATATTGCATACCACCACCTATAAAAAATAGTGTGGTTTCAGGGGATTGACTAGCGATTGTTGTTGTTTGTTTATTAATCTACATTTTCTTGCACCTTGTTTTATTTTACTTTTTTGTTGTTTGTGTAGTTGTTGAAGTACGTTGAAAGATGAGTCACATTAGCAAAAATGATAGTGTGGTTGTATTTTTAGAAATTGAAGATAAGATGATCTCAGTTCATTCCAAGAGGAAATGGAACCTTGTGGTAATTCCTCAAGCCATGCCATCAATATTCTTGATATTATAGGGATGACATATTTTGAAAAAGTTACGAATGTGGTGATTGATAACTTTTTCAAATGACCTTTTACCCTCAATCAACTTCCCTAAGTCCATATTACAACCTAATACCATAATTATACCTATAGCAACTCTCAAAATCCCCATTTCTTATTCTTACAAAGATAAAGAACTCTAAGAAAGAATTTCTCCAATTTCTCAAGTTCTAAAGGCTCCAAGTTCCAGAGTTTCTTCAAGAATCCTAAGGTTTCAGTCCAAGACTCTTCTCCACTTTTCATCTCCAAAAAAGCTGTAAGGAAGATAAAAGCTAGGGTTTCAAGTCTTCGAATCAAGTTCTTCTACAAACTTTTCAAGAACTTTGCTCTTCCATGTATGCAAGTCTATTCAAAGTGTAGGACTAGTTGCGTCACACCCTATATCTAAATCCAGTCAGTAAAAGTTTAGTCCAGTACTTAATCCACAATTTCCATTAAATTCTAGATTTGGATTGATTTTCTTATTTTGATGTTATGATATTCTATATATTGATATGCTTGAGTTGTTGTTCATGCTTATATTTCACATGAACCCTAGTTGATGAGATTTTATTGAAAGCCTTTGTGCTTTTATTTTCATGCATTGATTCTGGAATTTAAAGTGAGTTCAAGAGTATTTTCAAGTACCTTTTGGGAAGAGTTTAAGGGAACACAAATGGTTCCAAAAGTACTATTTTCATATTGAGAGAAGAACTACTATTTTTAAGAGGGGCATAAATAGTTTTCAAAAGCATTTCAACTTGATAAAGAGAACTTTAGCTACCCCTTAAAGAAAATATTATTTTCACATTGAAAAGAGAGTAATATTTTCATAAAAGTATAAAGATTTTTCAGAGTATTTCTGAAATATAGAGTACAGTTCAACTACCTATTAAAGAGGCCCTTTTTAGAAATTATCTCAAAGCAAAGAGTAATTTTACATGAGCATATAGTTATATTTTGGGAATAGTATTGAGCACCTATTTGATGAAAGAGTTCAGATAACTCAAACTCCATAACCTAAATCGCCAACTTAGATAGGATTGTACCGAAAGATGGGCGACTCCTCACCAGCCTCAAGAAGACATTTTAGTGGATCCATTAGTTCACTTGTGTCTTATACTCTTGCAAGGTATTGGGTGGCTCTGGCAATATGGGTAATAATTTGTATCATTACGAGGCTTATAATGATAGTTATCGGTTGGAGAAACTCCCAGTAAAGTAAAGTAAATAATATTTTTATTTTTATATTTTAGTTCGGTATTTACTATTATTGCATTCCTATAACAAGAGTTTAAATTATTTTCAGCATGATTTATATTATTCTCCAGTTGAGTTACCTTCAGTATTTCAATTTAGTTTTTGTTTTATTCAGCCCTTTTACAAACTCGTACATTAAATGTATTGATGTCGTTTGACCTACATCTTTTCATGATATAGATTTAGGTACTTAGGTCATCAACATGAGTTCCATTGAGATCATATCATCCGCTCATTAGTTTTTGGTGAGACCTCCTTGCTTTTGGAGGACTCCAATTTTATGATTTGTTAGTTGTCACAACCCAGAGTATACCCTTGGTGTAACATGGCGTATAGAACTCTGGAAGGCCCTACACAAGCCACTTAGCATTCATCATACAAGATAATAGAAATAAAGATTCAAAAGTCACAGTCTTATATTATAAAAGAGTTTGACAAATGGAAGTTTAATATAGTCTCAACAAGCCATCTATTATATCAAAGGAAGTGATTGGGCCGTAACCCATACATCATATATAAAGTCTGAAAACTAAAATAATGAAAAACATGTAAAAGTATCTCAGTCCTTGGAACATGACGACTCACCAATATTTGAATGCCAAGAGATCAACTAGCCACGAGTATGAGAGGTAGGGGCGTCAGACCCTAAATTAATGAACTAATGTAGGCACAAGTATGATATCAATGCATAAAAGATATGAAATCACGCTAAAAAAGACTTTACATGACATGCAATAACCAAATTAAATCATAAGATAAAAAGGGTTAGAAACATAAGGCATAATCATGGTCTGTGCAGGCGTAATATATTTAAACTAATAAATAAAAGAAAGCTTTGAAAAAACTATAGTTCTTTTGTGGGATATTAGCTTTAACCAATAATAAGACCATGATATATATATCATAGAATCTGGTACATCCCTCATACAAAAATAAGGGGATTCTTCTTGTCAAGGTAGCATCTGTACACATCATCTGTTGCTAAAGTGGATCCACTAGCTAGGTCATTTTAGACAATCCTAAGGGGGGACATAGTTAGGGGCTAGAGGTTACTACTAGAGACTACCGTATTTGAGCCTTTACCTAAAAGCCCTCTAGGTGCTTAGTCAAAATCCCAACAGAATAGATAACAATGAAATATCATTATAACTTAGGAAAGACAATGATCAATACCAATCCACATATTTAAAATCAAAACATAGAATAGCTCCTTAAATACAATTCAACATAGATGAGAAAATCTTTCACCAATGTGAATCTATATGTGAGAGATAAATTTCACAATCATGATCATACCAGCATGTGAGAAAACCTTTCACAAAAACAAACTTTCCTGTCAAAGCATCCTCAAAACATTTACATAAATTTCATAAAAGCATGCATATCTTCATAAATTAATAGTTCATAGTTCATAAGCTTTATCATGTGCTCATAGTCTAAAATCATGGATCAGGCATGGGTTCATATTAATTAAACTCAAAAACCATGTAATTACTTCAATTCATACATTAGAATATAGAAAAAAATCAAAAAAATTATAATTGAAAAGAACCAATGAAGATTGAATAAAATTCTACCTTGGAATTGAGAATCTAACTTGTAAAATTGGAAGATCTTTGAGGAACTCTATGGAATAAAGGACATCATAAGTGAATACTACCATACCTTAGTGATCAAGGCCCAATATCTATGGTGAATTGAAGATATTGAAGTGAAACTCTTCTTCTTCTTCCTTAGCTTTAGAGAGAGAATTTTGGGGATGAACTTGGAGGGAAATTAGAATTTAGGTGAATGATTTAGAATGAATAGTTATAGGACTTAAATAATTAATATAGGACTTAGAATATGGCTAAAACAACATAGCTTAGGTGTTAAAAAACATAAGGGAAACACTAAAATAACCTAAGTCAAAAGTTGTTGGGGTGACCTATATTGACCCCTAAACGGACTGTACGGCTTCATGGTCCCTTTACGGAACAGTACAAGCCTCCACTGGCAGTTTAGGGAACTGTCTATGTGACCCCAAATCCTAGCAGTCCTAAATAGCCAGGCCACTAAGCCTAAACAACCAATGAGCCCCTAAACGGACCATTTAGGTTTCCTTGAAGGGTTCAAGACCTTTTTTAGGCCCATGGACTTTTTCGTTAACCCATCTTAACCTTTTCCAAAGTCATAGGTGTTACATTAGTAGTATCATTTTGAGATGTTGTGGGTCTTGTCCTGACACCTAACTTTGTCTAGTAGAGGCTTAATAGATAGACAATTTTGGTCAGTCTTGAAGTAATTATTTTTCATTTATAACATTATGTTTAATACTTAGTATTTTCGGATAGCTTTGAGATTTAAATAAAATGTTTTAAATCATTCTTCAGCTTTGATGCTTGTTTATGCTTGAGTTAGTCTTCTTCTTATTAGTCAGCCAGGACAAGGGTTCACATGGGATCAACACAAGTTCTCGAGTGCTGGCGACGTCCTGGGTGTAGGCTCAGGGCGTGAAAAAATTTGTGTCAAAGCTAGGTTTCAAATGTCCTAGGGTGTCTATGAATCCGTGTCAGTAGGATGGTATTTATGGTTGTGAGGGACCCAATTCTATAAATGAGGGACTATAGACATTTAAGAAAATTTTCCCTTATTTCATACTCTAAATGGTGCAATAGAACTTTGCCATAAGGAACTTATTCAAACTCATGAGTTTCTCACATCCATTCGACTACCCCTCATACTCAAGGTGGTTGAAAACCAAAGCCCAAATCTTTATCGAAGAGTTACTCTTAACAAAAGTCTTCAGAAAGTCATGAGATTGCAGAGGGGCTTGAGTGAAGCCCGTGAGTACGCTTAAGTGTGTAGATTCGAAAGAATGCACTCTTATTCATATGAATCGTGTGTTCAAGTTATAAACAAGATGTATTCCTAGACTCTTTTCTTTAAACATTGTTTCAGGTGAGACCCTTTAAGAGGGAAGTATGTTTTAGAGCTTGGTAGTATTTTCACCCAAAAATATTGTATGAGTTACTATGTTATAAGCATTAGTAGTAAAATTCTGCAAAGTTATAAGTAGGCATTTCGAGGTGTAGTAACCTATGAAATGGGGATAGTTATCGATTAAAGTGTATAGTTGCAGCCATGTACCTAGTAAGTGATTAATGAGGGGTTTTATTTTATATGTAGATTAAGGAGTAATAATTTTGTATGAATTTCATGATAGAAGGTAGAGGAATAGTTACTAGTCTGGATGAGTTAGAGTATACTTTAACCAGGATGGGGTTTATATCAATGTAACATTGTGGTAGTGAAGGCCATGTATATAAGTTGAATAAAAGAGAAAAGTATTCATGAGGTGATAGATCTAAGCTAAGATTGTGATTTTTGAAGGGAGAGCCCCATGGTATTCATAGGGTTTATAAAACAAATTAGGCAATGATGTATAATGAAAGGGTAAATTGTACCTAAGTTGTGAAAGGAAATGTGACGGTAATCAGTAAATAGGTAGACAAGTAGATAAAGATTAAATAATTGTCATGAGTTCTTAGTGGGTGCGTGTTTCTTAATTTTATCTAGTGTTCGTAAGTTAGTATAGTATGTGAGCAATTGTATTGATATTTGTGTTTCATACAAGGCACTAAGCTTGAATTTGAGATGAGTGTCGTGATAGAAATGATGTCAATATAAGGGTGATGATGTTAGTTTTGAGATATAATCTAGTCGGCTTGACATAAATTAGGTGAGGATTCAAGGTGTTATTCTTCGATAAATATGAGTGATATAAGTGTGGTTTTATGAATCTTAGACGAGATCAATGAAATGTGGCTAAGTCATTAGATTAACAAGAGCATTAAGAGGTGTACCCGAGATCGTATGTGGTCATGCAAGGTTCTAATTAAGATTATGTTTTTCTATGTGTGCCTAGATAGTATATTTGAGTTATCAGTATGGAGTAGGCTGATGTAAGCATTATTCATTACCCTTAAGAGTTTGGTCGACGAAATCATATATAGCCAATGATGAGTCTCTTAAATATATTTCAAGTTTCCTTGAACTAGGTAGATATGAAATTAGAAGGACGGTGTTAGTAGGCCAAGAAGGAGAAGTCAGACTATTGAGAGTTAGATTAAGCGGCTTGATAAGACAATGTTGGTAACGATTATAGAAAGACTACTATAGAAGCGAGAAGAGGTTAATAAAAGCATCTCAAAAAGAAGACTTAGAAGGAATCTTAGTGCCTGTACGTGGAGAGTTTAGTAGAAATGAGAGTAGCATTTCCCGAGTATTAGAGTAAATATAATATAGACTAGTTTAGAGATGCTAAAATAGATCCATAGATTTAGAGTGTCTGCTTTAGACCTAAGGTGGGGGGGGGGGGGGGAGATGATAATATGAGAAACCAAGTCAAGTATGAAGACTCATATAGTGATGTGTTGAGAAAGAGTTTTGGTGATGTAG
>JAJOOR010002129.1:0-44636 GCA_036250505.1 Solanum acaule | reverse complement strand
AAAAAGTTGTATCCTTGCCGTATTTTTCCTTTAAAGTGAAAATAAAAATAGAATACGCCATTAATTGACACGATTCTAGAATCAATAATATGTAAAGAACATAACAAAATAGTTAAAGATTGTAACATAATTAGAACCTGTCTTAAGCGAAAAAGCTTCTGTACTAGGGACTTTGGTAACTCAGGGCAGCAACGCTGAACCCATTTGAGTGCTGTCATGGTGTTTGCTGAATTCTCCTTGACGTCCATTTTTACTCCGGCGAGCTCCCTTCCTAAAGCAGCACCGTTGACGGTGGCAGTGAAGGGTGGTAGAGTTAACCACTTGGCTTTCTCATTTTCATTCCTATTACAGACTTGTGCATCAGTTACGGTAGTGGCGTAATGACACTGGAACCGGTAAAAAGCTGAGTACAGTGTCTGGACGTCTTCGGAGGCGGCGAAGAGCTGCCGAGAGCGGTGGACGATTCGCCGGAGTAGCCAAGGCCCTGCCATGACGGTGGTTCTTCGTGGGTTTTGGGCTTTCATAAACACCAGAGAGGGGTTTAAACGGATTTCAACAATTTGACCTACGGTTAGGGAAATTGCAAAAATGATCCTGCACTTCTGATCAATGTTATGATTTCGTCCTCGAAATAATCTTTACTTCAATTGTTTCACCAAAAAGTGCTGCTGCTTCTATTTTTTTGGAAAAATTATGCAGTTAAACAAACTTATATTAGTTAATTAGTCATCACAACTATAATTTGTTATAATTATTACTCGCGACGAATATTAACCATTAATTACGTGGGCTGACTTCGAGTTTGTATAACTAGTCACGTTTGTAGAATTCGTTATATTTGTATAATTCGCAACTAACAATTCTTCGTTTGATTTGTATTGGTATACGATGGTTTGTATTTGAATATGACGATGATATTCTTTGGTTTTTCAGTTTTATCATCATATACATTCAATCTTTTTTTGTATAATTTTTCAAAGTTTGTATAAATGTGTAGTTTTCGAATTTTATATAATATAATTTATATAACGTAATTTGTATAATATAATTTGTATAATTGTATAAAGTTCACATGTTTATGTTTGTATCAATTCGTTATTTCAAGTTTTATCATATTTGTATAAGACTTTGTATTACTCAATTATACAAAAACACGCGAATTATACAAACGTACCCGTGAATTATACAAACGAGATGCGAACTATACAAATTATTGTCCTCTCTCACTCGCCTCTCTCCTCCCTCTCCCAATCTCGCTCGCCTCTCTCCTCCCTCTCCCAATATCGCTCGCCTATCTCCTCCCTCTCCTAATCTCGCTCGCCAAATATACAAATACATATGTATACCAGTTACATATATACAATTATTTTGACAAATATACATATATAATTCGTCTCTCTCCACTCTCTGCCCTCTGTCGCTCCCCTATCTCCTCCCTCTCTCAATCTCGCTTGCCACTCTCCTCTCTATAACATGTAGCTGCGTATCGTAATTAGCAAACTATAGTTATGGAGCATAATTAAACTATTTTTGAGTGGCTATATGTGAAAATTCCCCAAACATATTTAATTTATTAGTCCACTTTGTTGCTTTTTTTTTCTTTTTAGCCCACTTTAAAAAGGATGTATTTTCCTTTTCTGGCAACTAGTTATCTTACGTGTTTAAGATTATAAAATTAAATAACATTGTTTTGATACATTCTACATATCTTTAATCAATTTAAGATCTAAGATTAAAAAGTCTTCTTTGCTTTTTAAAACTTCTTATCAAGTCAAAATCAGATAAATATATAAATGGCAGTTGACGTAGTAGTACGTAGGGTAATCTAGCCGTGGAAAACTAAAAAGTGGCATAGCAACTGTATATCACATAAAATGAGTACACATTTTCAACGATTAATAGCAAATATGGCAACTAATTATATATGATATATAGTCTTTGCATGCTATATATGTACTTAAAGAAGTTCCCCATTACTGAATAGTAATACTATACGATAGACTAATTACACAAACCACATATTAATAAATACATCAAACGTTTGACATAATCCACAATAACGGTACAAGTAACACGTATACGTTTTTGTCTTCTTAAGAGTTGTTAAGTTTTATTGACAACTTACGTACTTGTTGCACTATAATAGTATAGTATATCATATATTCCTTGACTTTTGCATGAAATGAACCACCGACAATAAGCTTCTTGAAACATAGGCTAAGTTTGAGTAATTTTATAATTACTTGTGTCCCTCATTAGGACTTGGACCAGAATTATGTCCAACATCAACATCAACATCAATAGGTTTCTCCAAATCTCCATAGTCATGATGGCCAATTCCAGGACTAGGACCGGAGTTTTTCACCACAACATGAAAATGTTTTTCTGAACTTTGCACCATTATAAATGGCCTAGCTTCCGTGGTGCGAAACAAAACTAAGCTCATCAAAAGAAGATGAAGAAAGAAGAATATTGTGACATATTGAATTATAACTCGAGCCATGAAAAGGGTTTATATTCGATCTTTTATTACGTAGTTTTATTTTCTCTTTGAGATTGTAAGAATGGTGATGCTATAAAAAATTTCTTACATGGGTATTTATACAAAAAATGAATGAGGAATTTGCATGTAATCAATAGCGACATAAGTTTTGACTTAGAATATTGACAAGTAGCGAAATCTTGAGTAAAGAAAAATGGTACATTACCCAAAGAGTGTATTTAAGAATGTGAAGTAAAAGATTATGTTTGGAAGATGACTACATCAATAAGGTAAGATCAAAAGGTATTAAAAATTTTCTGTGGAATATATATAATACTAGCTACTTTTAAACTGCATTATTTGTCAACGTTTTGTTAAATTTCAAGGTTACGTGGAACCTAATTAGTTGCTATATTAAGCATGAAATATGTCATTTTTTGAGAGAATATTGATAAACTTTGATAGCTAGAGATTACAATTATATCGGAGGAGCTCATTTCATTATTGTTTAAACAAAAAAAACAACAAGACGGCTATCAAACACATCTGGAGAGAGGCAAATTAATAAGTCGATTTTGTAAAAAAAATGACACAAACATGATGAAGATTTGATAGTCTAGGAAAATGCATTCAAGGATAGGACATTCTTCTCTTGACAGACCTAATCAGTAACATTGCTTTTAAAGGATCGTAAATATATATTTTATTTTATTTTTTGGATGTAGCAGGAAAAAAAAAAAGCAATCGTAGCAAATTTTCCGGTGGCATGGCCAGGCGAACACACCATAGCTGCCTATGTAATTTTTTTATCTTTTCTTAATTCATATTGTTCAATTACCTATTTTTTTTTACTTATTTCTTGTATCATTATAATTTTATACTAGTAATTTGATCAATTGAATCATGTGTCTTAAACCACGTATATAAATTCAATTGTGATGTTTTAGGGGTAAGGAGCTAGTCTAGTCTTTTTTTCTTCAGAAAAAAATAATATTATTACTCCCTAAAGAGTAGTGAATGATTGGTACTCGTTAATTCACAAAGAGGAAGTGATTTAATTAAGAAGCAATGTACCGGGCCATGTTATTGAAACTTGCAAGTCGTTAAAACTTAAAAGGAGAAATGACTTTAGAATATATAAATGGCAGACCAACTAATTATCACTGTTTTAACATGAAAATTGCAACCCCTTTAATTACCTTTTTGGCTGCTGAGATCTCACGATTAAATAATCTTATAAGTTACATAATTTATAAGGAAAAGGACCTAACTTATTTTATTGTGTGGTGAAGAGAATTGATTTTGATAGCAAATATTTTATAAAATGATTTAAGTTATATGCCTTCTATGAATGTTTAACGTGAATTAGTCAAATTAACTTACGTCAACTTTGATATATCTGATAAAAGAATTTAAGTTATATATCCTCTATGAATGTTTAACGTGAATTAGTCAAATTAACTTACGCTAACTTTGATATTTCTCATGACAAACTTAATAACATAGCATTAAAAAATATAAACTAATATGCTATATTTATCCATTTAAATAGCACCAGTTGTATAAAATCTTTGCAATGTATCTATATATTGAATAATCTTATTGGGATTATTTTACTTAATGAAGAAGATAAAAAAAATTTAGCTTTTTTATTAAAAAAAAAAATCTACATAATTGCATAGAAGGATTTTAATTACTTCTTTATACATAAGAAAAAGGGATAAGGGTCTGAAAAATACCCTAACTTTGGCCGAAATTATTGTTACGATACCAAACTTTATGGAGGACCTATTACCCCTGAACAATTTAATAGTGTATTTTTTACCCCCTGAACTATTTAATAGCGTATTTTAAAGGTATATATGTGCCCACGTGGACGCATTACTATTTATAATTTTACATTATTTTTTATGTCCACGTGGGCAAATATATGTTTAAAATACGATATTAAATTGTCTGGGGTAATAGGTCCTCATTAAAGTTTAGATCGTAACATCAATTTCATCCAATATTGAGATATTTTTCAGACCCTTATCCCTAATAAAAATGAAAAAGATTCCAACGAACCATTTCATATTAATTAAGGTCAAGAAGGGTTCTCAATTAATCAATTTCATTGAATAGGGGAAAGGGGTATGAAACTACGAAAGTTAACAAAATAAGAAACGACATTGGACACATGAAACACAACTTATTTTTTTCCTTTTTAATATACGACACCTATTTATTTATTTATTTTAAAAAGGAAAGTTACGTGGTTAAACAATAATACTAGTTAATTAGTTATCATAACTATAGTTTTAGCTAATTATAACTCGTGACCAACATTCAGTGATATTTACGTGGGTTGGGCTTTTGAGTTTGTATAATTCACACGTTTGTATAATTCGAATTTTTATAATATAATTTGTATAACTTTTGTATAGTGTAATTTTGTATAATATAATTTGTATAACTGTATAAAGTTCGGATGTTTGTGTTTGTATAAATTTGTTATTTCAAAATTATATAAAATAGCTCAATTATACCAACGTATCCGCGAATTATACAAATTCACCTGCAAATTATACAAACCGCGAATTCTAAAAACAATGCAGCTTAAACTGTAGCTACGACCCGTAAATATGCAAACTATTGCAAAAATTCCCTTAAAAAATGTAACTCTTTTTACTCATTTGTTATAATAAATTTAGAGAGAGTTTTTTTTTCTCAATATTAATCTTATTACTATAAGTATTTACACGTTATAAATTTATTGAAATTGTAAGTTTAATAACCATCAAGAAGGATAATTTAGTTGGAATTAACATTATTTCCATTTGTTGTTGTTGTGCAGGCACCAAGAGAATCGGCAGAGCATATTTTCTTCTCTGGATATTTATAGTTGGAATTATAAATGCATGCAAGAACTGTACATATATATATAGCTTCGTACACCACTAAGATAATGCCCCCTATTATTATGTAGGAACCAGACGTGGAGTCAAGTATGAAGATGAAAAACTCTCGATGCATAAATTGACCACGTTTGATCAACCTCAGTATCATCCATTACTCCAAACTTCAGTTCCCTAAAATTTCCTTCTCCCAGCTGCTTTATTCACCTCTTGGGTCTAATTAAACTGATGGAGACCATCTCTACTCCTGTCAAATGGGAAAAATCCCTACATCCTTTTATCACGCGATGGTTCATGCATACATAGAAGGAAATTGTGGAGGAAGGCAAAGTGATTATGGCATTTTGTATACCTTCGAGGCGATATCAACCAATGCATTCTTGCTTGGTCGCATTCAAAATGGTTACCATAGGGGAAACTGACTCCCTCTTAGAATTGTATTCAGGGCAACTGGCAAAGTCCTTGGAAAATTGAAGACACAACTAGCTAGTAAGATCAAGTTTTTGCTGGACACCACTCACTGCATGAGGGAAGCTAACAAGGTTGCCGACAAGCTAGCCCCCTGAGTGGAAACAATTGTATCTACACTAACTATATATAGCTTCTTACCTAGACAAATCATAGGCCTAGTTAACATCGACAAATGTCAAATACCTTCTTTATCAGTCGGGAGGAGAAACCATGGTGCTATCATCTTTGATCCGCCATGAAGAAACAATTCTATTGCCACTTGTGTCAGCCCAATCTTTTGCTTATTAGCCTAAAAGGCTAACAAATACACTTTAAAATGACTTAAAATTAAGTTAAAAACTAAATGTAGGTCTCCCCTTACTTTTTATTTTTTGACTTAAAGTCATTTAAGTTTTTTTTTTTTTTTTTACTTAAAAGCTATTTTTTTAAGTCAATCTAAATGGGCTCTAATAAAAAGGTTCGGAGGACAAAAATTAAAATATTTCAATTTTCTTGAACTAAGTAAAATAGTGTAATTTTGACCTTCAGTAATAGGTTGGATTAAATGAACTTTGCAATTAGCTAAAAAGCTCAAAATCGCCCTTATTACTATAACAATTAACGCTTTAGACTAATATCTAATTCAATATTATCGCTAAGAAGTTACCATGTGATTCAATATTAAATAAGGATCATGCAAAACGTGTAAAAAAATTTACTTAAATACACATTTTATTTTATTATAATATCTCAAAATTTCTACCATTTAATTTTTTTTCAAAAGTTTCCTCTAGATGATACATCTTTATCCACCTCTTGGATATATCCCTCCCCTCTCTGGTACATCTCTCCTCTATGTAAGACTGGGCATCGGACCGGAATGAATAGGTACCGGCCCGAACCGGGATGGTTTGACCGGGTTGTTGACCTGTACCGGATCCAAATTACCAGGATGGAAATTCGGTTCCGTCCTGTCCCACTATATACTAGGATAGAACCGGAATAGACCAGAATGGCCCGGAATGAAACAGGATGGGATAAACGAAACGACACATGTAGCTATTTCATAAAAAAAAAAAATATTGAGTTATTTTAAATTACAAAAAGAAGAATTTTTTTTATTTTTCTAAGTTTGATAGTTTATAAAGTATTTAAGTTTTGAAATTTATAATGTTTATTTGTAATTTTACTTAAATTTATTTTAAAGATATTTTTAAAAAAAATTTACTTATAAGTTTGTAAGTTAAGTTTAATAAAATTATTTTTTTAAAAAAAGTTTTTGAGTTTATGTTACTCTATAATTTTCAAGATTTGAATCTTCTGAAGTTTATAAGTTATATGATATAAGTTATAACTTATAACTTGTAATTTAAATAACTTAAGTTTGTAATTTGTTAAATTTATAAATTTTAAAGTTTTAGGTTTATATTATTTGAAGTTGATGAATTAAGTTTGTAATTTTAAAAAATTAAATAAACAAAAAAATGCTAATAAAAGTATAAAACAATGACAAATTTTTTTAAAAAAAGCAATCCAATTTATTCAAATTTGTATTACAATTACAAAGATTTCACAAACCGGATCGGATCGGACCGGATCGGGATGAACCAGTACCGGTATATCAATACCAAATCATGATACTGTCCCATTCCGAGTACCGGTTCAATGTATCCCATTCCGTCCCGAATACTTCCGGGTCGGAACAGACCGGAACATAACCGGAATGGTAGCAGTATAACCCGATTTGGTGCTTAGTCTTACCTCTATGTATATGATGTCATATTCCCTCTATGATACATTCTTCCCCTATGTATATGAAAGTTTGTTGATGTATACGGAAGTCCAAGTGATGTATTCGAAATTCAAAAAATTTAAGAGATTTTTATAATTTAAAAAAGAGTAGATAAATAATGTAATTAGCTCTTAACACTATGATATTTAGGAAAATTATACTAAGTACTATGAATTCTAAGGACTCGTTTGGTAGGCGGTATTAAATAGAATAGTCCATGGATTCAAATTTAGTCCATCTAATACATTGTTTGGTTACTTTATTTTATTTAATCCACGGATTGCTTATACACCATATGTGGTCTTATTTTATCCCTAGGAAATGGAGGGATAACTAATCCAAGATTTGTTAAACCTTGGATAAGATCCCTAAGTGACACAAATATCCTTTTATTCATTTTCCTAAATTTCTTTTGTAATTTGATTTTCTTTTTATTTATATTGAAATAATTATAAATGTTCTTTTTAATTCTCCAAATTCGTTTAGTGTAATTAAATTATTTCACTAATATTTTTTTTCTCCCTTTTTTATTCAATGTAGTTCGTCGATTAACCACTTGAACTATTTTTTTAATAAGCTTTAGCTATTGAACAATATAAGTAGTCTTAAATTTATGTTAAGTTTAAGATATATTTGACCAACAAAAAATTAGAAAGGATCTCCTTAGTGGTACATCATACCTCAAAATTTTATATATATATATATAAACTTAACTAGTTAAATGAAATAGAAAATCCTACAAAAAAATAATATTGTCCGGCGGTTATCTACCTTGACTCAATTACATGAAATAAACAATCTCATAATAATACAACGGTATAATAGGAAAGAAGTTTTTTGTAGAGTTTTAAATCAAACACAAGATTAAGTGAAAAGCAATGAACCAAACACTTGACAAAAAATAATCCCTGCACCACTAATTTCTGCATTACTAATCTCTGCGTTACTAACTCCTGAATTACTACTCTCTGCGTTATCAATGTTTATACCAAGCGACCCAGGTACAATACAACCGATCCATGTCTTAATGGGCTGGAAATGAAGACATGGATGGGTAGTGAGGAGCCCATAATACTAGTCTTCTTTTGGAAAAATCAATCATCAACAGAAAATAAATTGATTATTTGACAGTACAAACAACTCATTGTGGGGAAATAACTATCTTTAGCACGTAACTAAATAGTCAAACTAATCCCTTTTAATTTCACAGCCTTTGCAAATTAGCAAAAGTCTACAAGATATAGACATGACAAAACTTAGGATATTATAGTAAAATAAAATGCCTTGAACATGTGGGGAAAAGATATTTAAAGCGGAGGAAAAACTTCCTTTACCAAATTCACCAATCTAAAGTGAAGAAATGATTGATTCTCTATAATCTTCAAATTGCACGAAAAATTAATAATGAAATGAATGTTTTATTGTCAATCCATCTCTTTCTTTTAATCAAATATCATGTGTGAAGCATCTCTCAGGACCTCACTCTCCCAACCGAAGAAAGACCAATATTATGAAAATAGCTACACATTTATAACCTACAAAGAAATTACATAGTCATGTTTTGTCAACAACCAGTCATTCCACATGAGTTTATTGTGGGGGATTGCACACCTTGATTTAATTTGAATTTGAATTTATTTTCCATGACAAGTTTTTATAGTGATATAATTATTACGAAATATTTAAAATTATAAATTTCAAAATCTCATAATCACGCAAAAGTTGTAAAACTATAAGCTTTGAAAACTTTATAAATTTTTATCAAATATAAATCAAATTACAAGATAAAATCAGGTTGGAATCAAACTACACGATTCATTGATTTTTAAGTTATATACAGTCTACAATAATATGATTGTATTTTCTAGTTTTAGAACTCCTTATAATGAAACACACCTACCATTAAGGGTGTGCGTAATTAGATATACACTTTTTTTTTTATATTTAGATTCATGAGTTACATGACTTATTAAGGGTATAAATGATATTTCAATTTTATGGATTCTCGATTTTAAAACGATTACTTCAAGTACTCACTATCATATTTTGAATTTTTTTTTTTTTAAATATAAATATATTATTTAAATAAATTCAATTAAGTTTGTATCCAAACTTCTAGCTCTGTCATTACCACCAAATACCTTACATGTTTTCCCACCGTGATATTTGTCCTGTTTTAGTTTGTTGTGGTCCATTTGTAATATAGTAGTACCGAATATAATACTTCTTCTAGATACTAGGCTCTAGCTAGTACTTAATAAAAAGACAAAAAGACACCAAACTGATGACCATTTTATCTATCTACTGCACAAATTAATTGAATCTAAACTGAACACCTACCAAACACCCTTCCTATTGGATGTGTTTTTTTTATTCGATGTTCGATACTCATATTAAATTTCGACTAAAATCAAATTCGCGCATAGAAATTTCACATTGGAGGGTAACTGGATAAATGATGAATGAATATTTACCAGTCCATCACAATCTTAGTTGACGAAAACCCTTATTAATGACATGTTTATTTAGATCTTCTTAATTTGCGCATGAAAGTCCCACATTAGAGGGTCAGTGGATAAAGGATGAATGAGTATTTACCACTCCATCACAACCCTAGTTGATGACAACCCTTATTAATGACGTGTTTATTTAGATCTTATTAAATTATACTCCCTCCGTTCCTTTTTATATGTCACATTTTTACTTTGCACTTGCATTAAAAAATGATGTAATTTTACCCTTCTACCCTTATTTAATTTTTTTGGAACTCAAGTTTTCAATCAATGAATATGAAATAATTTATTTTGATTAATTAATTTAACCAATGAACATGAATCATTTACTTAGCTTTTCTAAGTTGGTCAAATATATATTTTCAAGGCTAATAACTTACAATGGTAAAAAAGGAACAATATGGTAATTAATGCATTGATTTTATGAAATGATAAGTATTATGGACCAACTATTTATAAAAATGGATGACATATAAAAAGGGACGGATAGAGTACTTTATTGGGAAAAAAGTATCCTTAAACTATGTGAAAGGAACAAAAATGTCATACGTTTATAGTTTGGCTCAAAAATGCTCTTACCGTCAATACTTGGTTCAAAAATTACAAAAAATAAAATAAAATATATATATATATAAAGGAGGACCATAGACAAGGTGATCTGGCACCTCTCTATGACCTTCATTTGCATTTAGCTTTTTTCTTCTTTTTTGGGTTTTTTTTTTAAAAAAATTAATTCTTATATTATAAAAATAAATTACTTAAATTTATTACAAATAAATATTTTATTGATGGAGGAACATTTATAACAAAAACTCTTCATATTCTTTTTATTTATTTATTTGTCTCACTTATAATAAAAGGAGAAACATAATTTATCTTTTTTTGACTTTTTTTTTAATTCAAATTAATTATTGTATTGTAAAAATATATTACTTAATTTATACAAATAAATATTTTATTAATTTTAGGAACATTTACAACAAAAAACTCTCCGCATTCTTTTTTCTATTTTTTTTTTTATCTCCAAATCATGAATCATGAAATGATAATAATTTTTTTTACATTTTAAGTATTTTTATTTTTATTTTTTTAATTTATTCACAAGGAGTTATTACCCATGACTTGCCCCTCTTTAATTTTTACTTTTAATAATATTCATAACTCTCATAATTTTATGTCCATAACCTCCAAACTTAAATTTTTCATTTCCTCTATTTTTGTCTATATAAATTCGTATTTGGTTTGTGAATGAAACTAACATGTAACAAAAAAAAAGTACATGAGGTTAATAAATATATCATTCTCAAGTCCTTATTTTTTCATTTCCTCTATTTTATCTATATATTCATATTTATTTTCATGAAGATTCACATACAAAGTCATTCTCAAGTCTTTCTTTTTATTTTTATGTACTTAGACATGCTTTCTTAATATTTTTTAATGTTTGTATTATCATTTATCAAGCAAGTATGATTAAAAAAAATATCTATAAATCTTAACAATATTTTGTCTGTATGCAATTGCTCTTTCTAATAGTTAGTTTTCCGGATATAATATAGCTTGATTATAATATTTGTTAGATTTCAAGAAATTATTATTATTTAGTATTGTTAGTACTATTGAAAAGATAATATACAAATATATTACATATAGTTTAAATTTCGTTCTTTCTTTGACATAATTATTTTTAATTGGTATATGATTTTTTTTTAATTCAGTTGATTGCATATAATAAAGAGTTTAACATATGGATCAAAACATGATGACGGATCTACTTGCGAAGGAAGATGATAGAAGGAAAAAAAAAATGAAGCATAATTACAGATTATTTTTTTACTTTGAATTGTATTAGCAACCTAGTTACTTTTGCTAGAATTTTCTAAATTTTGATTTGTATAAATAATTTAGCTAAATGTATTATATTGTCAATGCTAATCATTTGATCCTTTATTATTCTACTTTTTCTTTGTTATGAAGCAAAATTAATATAATTATCTCATTTTAACAACAACAAAAAAAATTATGATGATTAGGAGTTTCATTTTTATTATAATAATAAAAAAGTAATTGAAAAATAAAATATTATTTTCATGATGCCATTTTTTGCGTATGTAACAATCTGTTTTCGTCACCGTTCTTTTTGCTTTGAAATGTATTTATAATTTTTATGTAGTCACCAATTTTTATATTTTCTCTATTCATTTTTTGTATTTTCACCCTTTATTTTTTATTTATTTTACAAATAAAATCAATGCATAATTAGTAATACATTTAATGTCTAATAAAATTATACATTTGAATTATTTATAACTCATGTCTCTTCATCTTACTTGTAACTTTTAATATTAAATATTATTCATAACTTTTGTATGTTTCATTTTTCATAAATCTTATATATATTTAATTAATGTTTAAAAAATTATAATAAGCAAATATAATAATAAGGACATAATAAAAAAATCAATTTTGTTTTGACGAAATCAGAGTTTGAATAGAAAATTAGTACTCCTACAAAAGATAGAAAATTAAAACATATAAAATATTTTCAACATAATACAATATATTGTTATTTCAACATATTATCTCTTATTCCATTTACTTCACCACGATGAATATTTTGTTCTACTATATACATCTACAAAATTTTTTATATTTTATATGTTTAAAAAAAATGAAAAAACCTATGATATCGCAGATGAAGAGAAATATTAATATTATTTATATATTCGATACTAACCTAAATATTACATATTTCATATTATTATCTTATAAATATTTCATATAGCCGCGCGAAGCGCAGATAGTTTCACTAGTTCTTTATAATTTGGTGGAATCTGTTACATCCCAAAATGTTTTGATACATCACGTTTTGATTTTGGATACGTCCCTCAATGTCTCGATATATCGCATCTCGATTTCGAATACATCACTCAACATCCCGATACATCACGTACGTCTCGATACATCACATAAAGTGATGTATCCGAGAATATGAGAAAACAATTTTTTTTGTAATTTTTTAAAATGATAGGAAACTTAGAGTATAATGAAATAGATTGTGTATTTATGTAATTTTTCCAAAGTTAAAAGTCATAAGAGCCTGTTTGGATAAGTTGAAAAAAATAGTTTCTAAGTCAAAAAAATAAAAAGTCAAACTTTAAATGAATTTAAATAAAAAATAAAAAGTAGGAGAAGTCCTACTTTGGGTTATTGAACTTTTTCTTAATTCATTTCAAATTTATTTTAAGTTATTTTTAATTTTGTTAAACATTCCCAAAAGCTAAAAATGACTTAAAAGTAAGTTTGATCAATTTTTTAGTCAATCGAATAGTCTCTAAGTGTATGGTACCCTACTTTTGACTTTTGATTTATTTTTAAACTTTTTTTAACGTAAAAATGGGTGTTTAAAAACACTTATAGCCTTTGCAAACACTTTCAAAACAAAAAAATTACTTAAAAATTAAAAGCACTTAACAATAAATTAATCCAAACGATACTATAACTTGATTGCGATCGATATCCAATAATAATCACTTTTCGAATGGCTAATTACTCAAGTTTGGAGAGTATATTTTTATTTTTATTTTTACTCTATACTAGAAGAGGGAATATGAGAGGAGCTTGGGTCAAGAGGATAGTTTGGTAATTTACTAAATTTTTGGGCCAACTGAATTCCTCTTGGTCATCATCCCTTCTAAACGGCACTTCAATATTTTTTTGGTCTTTTCAATGATGAACACGTGGACACTTTCAATTTCATTTGTGCCATATAAATTAAAATAAATAAAGTAATATTTATTGATTCCGTGCTTATTCGAGCTATTATATTTAATAGAAATATAGTAGAGAATATAATATGGGAATATTTGTACCATATCAATGCACACTAATTTCATTGTATTGTATTTATATATGTATAGATATATAAATTAATGGAGGGCAGAAAATTCTTCTTCTAAATCCCAATAGCATTTCATTAATTAGTCATAGAAATTAATCCCTAGAGTATAAGCATATTTTTCTCTAATAGGTCGTGTGACTCGTGAATCAAAATCAATCATGTCAATAAGTATTGATTGATTATAAGAAATAAAATAAAAAAGTACACACTGCAAGTATTAAAGTTCCCAAAAGTGTTTTTTCATGTTTTCCCTCCGTAACTTTTGTTTTCCATCCGGTGATCGATATCTACATGAGCCTGATTAAATTTGGATTCGCGTCGGAAAGATATAGTACTCTCCTAATTCTTTTTTAGTTGTGATTTATTTTGTTAATTAAATTAATTTTTAAAATCAAATTAGCTTATATTAATTCAACATTTTAAAATAAAAGTTTAGATAATAAAAAACTGTATGGAAAGTACTATAATTTGTAATATTTTCATATCAATATGATGAAAACACATCTTAAAGTATTAATCAAAATTCATATCGTTTGTTTCTCCAAAAGGAAATTATGACAATTAAAAAAACGGACGGAATACTAATAAAATACTATCTTTAGATACTAGTATTTGATTATTATTTTTAAAAAGGAAAAAACACCAAATTGAGCATGTATATATCTACTATGTACCACACAAATTAAATGTATATTTCTGCCACACAAATCAATTGAGTCTAAATTTAACACCTAGCAAACACCCTTCCTATTTGACGTGGTTTATTTTCATCTTCTTAAATTATATTTAATCTTAATTATTTTTTGTATTTGATATTTTAAAAATAGTTACCATTTCAAACAATAATTGATTCCTAATTATTTGAGATGCTAATGATTATTAAAAATAAAAGTAAAAAAATTGAATAAAATATGTTAAATTTAGAGCGATGGGATTCCTCCAATGACTTCTATTTTAGTAAGTAATGCTCAATGGTTACTTTTTCCCTTTAATAAATGATACTCCCACCGTTTATACAATTTATAGTACTCCCACGTTTACTTTATAGTTGTGATAGTTTCCTTTTTAAGAGTCACACGATATGAATATGACTAACATTATAAGATGTATTTTTTCATCATATTGATATGAAAAAGTTGCAACTTACAATGTCTTCCTTATAGTTTTTGTTTGTTTTAAAATATCAAATTAATGTAATTTAATCTAATTTAGCTTTGTAAATTAACCAAATTGACTCTCAAAAATTGGAACAAACCAACTAAAAAGGACTAAAGGGAGTACTTTTCATATATTTTTTGAATATCTAATTTAACTTTTGAAAATTAGTCAAATTGACTTTTGAATAATACAATACAATAATTAAATTAATGTAATCTAATTTAACTTTAAAAATGAGTCAAATTAATTTTGAAGAATCCTATATAATAACTAATTAATATAATCTAATTTAACTTTAAAAATTAGTCAACTAATTTTTTGATAAGCACCTATCAGTATCTAAAAGGCTAGATTACATTATGCTGCTTTTTGCTTTTTGAAGGCGGCTATGCATATTGCATACATCCTTTCTATTTTCTTTTTATTTAAACAGCTGTGTCTATTTGCTTTGTGAATTCAGAAATTTTCTTTGTTCTTAAATTCCAAGAAACTTTCTACAAATTTACCGAAAAAAAGTATCATGGGTTCTCAAGGCAATAAGCCACCAATTCATGTCTTTATGGTTTCATTCCCAGGCCAAGGACATGTCAATCCTCTACTTCGACTGGGTAAACGCCTAGCAGCCAAGGGTATTTTCGTCACATTTTCCACAGCTGAAAGTCATGGTGCTCAAATGAGAAAAGCTAATAAAAACTTAAGCGATGAGCCGACACCGTATGGTTCAGGTATGATAAGATTTCAGTTTATTGATGATGCTTGGGATTATTCGAAGCCCGAGGGTAATGACCTCGGGCTTTACATTCAGCATCTAGAGTCGGTAGGTAAACAACTCCTTCCTCAAATGATTGAGGAAGAAGAGAAAAAGGGTCGCCCTGTTTCTTGTATTATTAACAATCCCTTTATCCCTTGGGTTTCAGATATTGCTGAAACCCTTGGAATTCCTAGCGCTGTCCTTTGGGTTCAATCTGCTGCGAGTTTTTCATGTTATTACCATTATGTCCATCAATTAGCTCCTTTTCCTACTGAATCAAATCCCGAGATCGAACTCCAACTTCCAGGTATGCCCTTGCTTAAACATGACGAAATTCCTAGCTTTTTGCATCCTGCTTCTTGTCACACTATGTTGAAGAAGGCTATTTTAGGTCAATTTGAAAAATTGTCTAGTCCATTTTGTATACTAATGGATACATTCCAAGAACTCGAACTCGAGCTCGTTGATCAGCTTTCCAAAATTTGTCCAATTAAAACTGTTGGTCCATTATTCAAGTACCCTAAATTAATTTCCCCCAACGGAGAGGATTTTCGTGGCGATTATTTCACGTCTGATAGTGGCATAATACAGTGGCTCGATTCGAAATCAGCATCCTCTGTTGTATACATTTCATTTGGGAGCATAGTCATGTTGAAACAAGAACAAATTGATGAATTGGCCTATGGATTGTTAAATTCAGGGGTGAATTTTTTATGGGTATTAAAAGAACCTTCAGTAGGGACAGGTTATTTACCAGTAAAATTACCAGATGGATTTTTGGACAAAGCTGGTGACAGGGCTAAAATTGTCCAATGGTGTCCACAAGAACAAGTTTTAGCACACCCATCATTAGCCTGTTTTTTAACGCACTGTGGATGGAATTCGACTATGGAAGCAATATCAATTGGTACGCCAGTTATTGCGTTTCCACAATGGGGTGATCAAGTTCTTGATGCTAAGTACTTAGTGGATGTGTTTAAAGTTGGGATTCGATTGTGTAGAGGTGAGGATGAAAATAGAATCATTCCGCGAGAGGAAGTGGAGAAGTGCGTGAGGGAGGCGACGAGTGGAGCAACGGCCACGGAGATGAAAGAAAACGCGTTGAAGTGGAAGAAAGTGGCGGAGGATGCGGTGGCTGATGGTGGCTCCTCCCAGCAGAATCTCCAAGCATTCATCGATGATATTGTCACAAAGTGTACTGCCGAAATGTTCAAGAAAGCTAGCTTGCAATAAGTGTTAATTTATTAAAAATTACGTCATTTAATAAGATTATGCTCTTATATTACTCAAATAATGATTGTTAATCATGCAATGGAAATTTATGTCTAGTCATGTATTTTTCATTTGTGCAAACATTGGCTATGGATATAATTTTTAGTCCTCACTGAGAAAATTGACAGAATATCTAAATTTAAGTGTTTTAGAGGTGTTTGGATTAACTTTTAAAGTATGTCAAATCTACTTTTAAGTTAGTTTTTACTTATGAAAGTGTTTGACATATATAAATGAATTAACTTTTAAAATTCGTTAAATCTATTTTTAAATTAATTTTTGATCTCTAAAAGTGTTTGACATGTATGAAGGTAACTTAAAAAAAGTCGAAAATAATTTAAATAAGTTTGAAATTGTTTGGCAATGTTTAAAATAAGTTTAAAATGACTTAAAATAAGTTAAAAAATCAAAAGTAGACTTACTCCACCTTTTATATTTTGATTTAAAAATCATTTAAATTTATTTTTTTATTTTTTATTTAAAAAGTATTTTTTTTAAAAGTTAATCCAATCGAGCTCTTAATCCTATCATATTTTTTAAGTCATCAGTCGAATTGTTTTGAAAAATAACCTCTCATAAATAGGGTATTACAGTATATAATTTGTTGTAGTGAATATTTCAAACATGGAATAAGACTATTTCTCTTATAATAAATCGTCGGCCTACATTTGTCCACTAGCCTGCTAATTCTGAAGCAAACTCACGTGAAATTTCTATTTTTTCTGTAAACATTTTAGGTTGGGTTTATATAGATTATATCTGTCATTCGGTTAACATTTTTTTCCCAGATCTATTCCAATTGTATTTAAAGGAGATTATAGGTTTTCAATCATTGGATTAACATTTTTTTAATTTAGATTTATCTTGTTATTGGGAAGTACGATGAGACCAGAAAGATGCACACATCTTTTTGTTTTTTTTGGTTGATTAGATTTCTAAGTATTACAAGTCATTTAAATATTGGATAATTTATAATATTTAAATAATAAGGGTATAATAAATTATCTCTTGATTTTTTAAATTGAACAAATAAAAGTTTTAGTATAATAGAGAAGTAAAAATTAACGGAGGGAGTAGTTCGGTAATTGTGTTCACGTACGTTAAAATTACATCTGAATAGTACTAGTTCCTAAATGCCTGTTCAAATTGCATTATTGACACAAAAGAAATTATAAAAATTCTAAGCTTCTTCTTGGCACCTCAATTATATATTTGGTTTTGTTAGTACTGCCCCCATCCCCCATCACTTTTTTGGGTGGGGAAAAATATTCTCTCTTTTTTTTCAGTGAAGTTGAGGTTAATTGTAATTGTTTCAATTAATTATATAAAATATGCATAGTGGTCATATATATTAGGAGCTAGGAATCTATACAACACATTAAAGAAAGGAAGGAGCTAGCATCCAAATATTAGAGTAGTTGATAAAATGATAAACAAGTTTCTGACGCTAGTGGCACCATAAACATTAATTACACGGTACTTATTTTCATGGAGTAATTGATGCAATCTAAAAATGTTGGGAACAATGAATCTAAAGATAGATCTGTCACGTAATTCCTCCGTCCAATTTTTATTCTTATGATTTTCCATTTTTAAAGTCAAACAATAAAAAATTTGAATAAATATTTTACAATGTATTTCTTCATCATATTGATATTCAAAAGAATTGTAATTTATAATATTTCTTATATAGTTTTTGAATATCTAAATTTTTTGTTTAAATTATCAAATTAATGTAATCTAATTTAACTTTAAAAATCAGTTAAATTGACTTTTGAAAAATATAACATGACAAATAAAAGTGGACAGTAAGAGAATCAATTTGGATATATATATCCAAATGTGAACCTCACTAACTTTTGTTTGTTTGTTTTTCGTCTGCCGTTTGGTACTCCAATGAAATTTGGATATATTCCATATGCGTAGGATCACTCACCATAAATCTTGACCTCACTAACCTCTTCTTTGTTTGTTTCCCCTCTAACGTTTGATATCCACGAAGTGTTAGATATTTTGTACGAGGTCTTAAATTAAATAGACATATTTGTTCGTAAAAGAATATGATTGTTATGTAAAGTTATTTGTTCATAAAAGAACATGACTCTTATAGAGAGTCATCTCTTAAGTTCTATAAAGGGAAAAGGGCCAAGAATATCCCTAATCTATTGGAAATGGCCCAAAAATAGTCTCCTTTCACCTTTTGGTCTAAAAATACCCCTTTCCTTTTATTTTTGGTTCAAAAATACCTCTCTTTCTATCTTTTGGTCTAACCCCAATTTAATAAATTTATTATTTTATTTTTAGACTTAAATATTTTAATTATATGGGATGACTCAATATTAAGAATTTAAATGAATAAAAATTATATTTTAGAACAAATAAAAGAATTAACTAATTAGTAAAGAAAAAAATTTAATTAAATTGAGGTTAAGGGTATTCTTAGGCCAAAAAATAGAAGGAGGTGTATCTTTGAACCAAAAATAAAGGTTCAAGTGATATCTTTGGTATTTTTAGACCAAAAGGTGGAAGAAGAGTATTTTTGAGCCATTTCCAATAGGTTAGGGGTAGACTCTCTAAAAGTAACCTAAGAAAAATTTGCATGTATAAACAAAGAGCTTTCTTATATCCTTGAAGAGATTTATTTGTATTTATCTCAATATGTATATGGGCAATATCTCTTTAAAGAAAGTGATTATACGCCTCAAGGTCATCTTCTTCTTCAATTATATTTTTCCTACTATTATTTTTCTAATCCGAAATTCGATGAAATTTGGATTCACACATTATAGGGTCATTTCTGAAGGCAATGCTTAACATGATTTTGTTTCATTTTTAAAGGTTTTTAACTTGAAATTTCTGATTATGAATAAATGAAGAGATCTCATCCATTCCACCACGATGTATATGATCACTAACTTTACTAACTCACATGCCCTTCTCAAAATTGGAAACCTTATATATATCCATGCACTTTAGAAATTACATACTTTTTAAAAACTCGACAAATTTAATCTTCAAGATTATTAGTAATGGCATTTATTATTTCTTTGAAACTTGTGTTCAAATTTAGTTGAAATTCATGAAATTTCAGTACGTAAATCCTTGTGGATTTTTATATTCACGGTAACAAAAATAACTTTTAAAGGTAATAAATATTCACATTAATAAAGAATTTTAATTTTTTTACCAGCATTAGTTATTATTATTAAATTCAATGTCATTATAGATTTTAGGAACACTATTTACAAATACTATTAATTATCATTAAAAATATATAATTTATGATAATTAAGTTATTGTACGCAAAATATATTTTTGATATAGGTGATTAGATATACGTACTGAGTTTATATGGAACTTCTTAGCCATTTCACTAGGATGTATTGCTAGTGGTAACATGTGACAAGCGGTGACATGTGAGTTACGACGAGTAATGTCAAATGGGCCTAACAAGTCACAATAGACTCAATTTATTTAAATTACGACAAATTCATTCAAAACTCATAAATTATTACGTATGAAAATTGATTGATGCTCTATAGGTAACAACTTTTCTAAGACATAAAAAAGAAAATAAGATCATTTATATCTTATCGTCTTATTATTATGATGATATAAGTGTCTCTATCTAAAAATTATTAATACAAATTCTTTAGTACAATTACATTCAATGAAGTAATACTTAGAGAAGTCTCCAACCGAAATTAATTTTAAATTTCAGAAAGTACAGAGTTGTTAGACATACGTAAAGAGATTGAGAAGATCCATATAAATATTCTTTTTGAAATTTAAATATATCAAAACTGACAAAAAATAGAATATAATTATTACAAATATGTTTTATCAGTAAATTCTCCGAAGGCAATAAAACACAGCTAAGAGCCCTTTATTTCTGATCTCTATAAAAATAATAAATAATCCTTGACCTAATAAGAATGGATATATGTAAGACGAAGAAGTCTACTTAAGATACATATGAACTTCCATTTTTTAAAATCAGCTGTCTAATAATACTTCATTACGTTTTCTGATCTCGCGTCTTATTGTTACAAAATATTATTAATTTGTCTGACTAAGCCTTTAAAATTTGTTTATTTGAACAACAATTTTTTGTCGAAAATGTTTATAAAAAAGTACTTATAAAGAATAATAATTTATGTTTAATTAATCAATTTTTAAAATAATTGTCTTGATATTGAAATAATATGCTTGGTCAAAATTTTAAAAATATTAATGTGATTTATTTTTAATTTCTAAAAAACAGCTCATGTTACTAAGCTACTCAAAAGTAATTATTTTGTCCATAAACATTTGGTCAAACACTCCAACTCTCTAAAATAAATATTTTACTTTAATAATAATAATTAAAGTAACGCTTCTTAACTTTCCATGAATTTGATCAAGCGGGTCATATGTGTCCATGGATGATGAGGTAGATCGAGCCTTGCAATCAATAAACTTTTGTTTAAGCTCTGTAATTATTCTAAAAAGGAAAAATTACAAAAATATACTATTTAAAATTTTAATTAACAATATATGTATATACTTTATAAAACTAAGTTTTTAATTACAAACATGACATAATATTTAATTTTTGATTTTTTTTTTTAAAAAGTACTTCAATATTTGATTTATTTCCTTGTTTGGAGGGTTATGTGCTAAAATTATGGAATTGATAATTATTGTTTACCTTTTGAGTTTCCAACCATAATTTTACTCTTATATTGTATTTTTTTTTAACTCATATCTTGAATTTTCATTTTTTAAAAATAAATAAATTATTATACGATTTATTGACTTTTCAATCATAATTTCGTCAGACAACTTCATTGGACATGTTCCTTTGACATGTTCCAATCATAAGCTTCCTTCATCTTCAACACTTGTTGTAGACTCGTTAGTCAGCTTCGTTGGACCTGTTCCTTACTTTCTTTGACATGTTCCAATCATCAACTTCCTTCATTTTCAACACTTCCCCTCAAGCTAGAGAGTAAATAAACAATTACTCCTAGCTTGCTTCGAATACCCAGCAAAAACTTTGAATACCCAGAAAAAATTGTTAATGCTTTGGTATGAATGCGATGTCTAATCGTTGCTTGTGATAGTTAATCTGCAGATTGATACAAGTAGTCCCACCAGTAAAAACACTTAAGAGCAGTATGATTATTCCTACCACATATTCGACATATTCTTCTCCTTATTTTCACTTTGGAAACTTTTATTGTTCGGAGAACCTAGTCCATATTGACTATTCTGAGAACCCGTTCCCAATCCAGCAGGCTTGAAACCTGTTTCTCCGGAGTTGATGTTGATGTTTCCTTTTCCCTTGTTTTTTTGGGTAGAGAATACCATGTTATGGTTTTGTTGTGACACCTCTTCTTTATCTTTCCTTATATCAAAACTCGTAAGAGCATAAACAAATTGATTAAGGGTGGGATGTGGTGCCTTACCTAATATGACAGTCCTAAAGGTCTTGTATTTGAGACCTAAACCCCTAGCAAAATTAATTACTTTTATTGCTTGATTATAAGCTTTTTCCAAGCATTCTCACATCTCTTTGGCAGTTGAGCAACCCACAATTAGGTACGTACTTTCTTCGGTCAAGGTGCTTGAGATCCAACTTTTTAGTAACACATTTTTCTCCTTCCAATCATCAATGGTGCCACTATCTTTTGCATCCATCTTAACCGCTACAACTTTCCCAACAGTCTGTCTAGTGGAACAACTGCTTTTTACTTGATTGATTTTCTGTGATGAGATAGGTTAGTCTCATCACATGAATCAATTGGGATATTTGCTGGCTTAAGTTTAATGGAGCAAGCGACAATGAGTTGGTGAAGTGAGGAAGTCACCATAGTGTTGGTAGAAGTGGTCATTGCAATTTAACGTGTGGTTTTCTTTTCTTTTTTGATCAATACTCAGAGAGTGGAAGAGCTTTTATGCTTGATACCATGTAGAAATCTCACGTCTAGGATTAGAGAAATCAAGGATTGTATTGATGATTAAAATTGTTGAGTACATACTCCTTATATAGAGAGAGAATTGTAGAGTCCTAAGTTAACTATATTTAGAGTCCTACTACAATACCTATTACTACTAAAATAATAATAATGTAATTATAAATAATCTAATCTTAGTTGTACTATAATCCTAATTGTATTCTAATCCTAGTCGTGATATAATCCTAATAGATATAAGTAGTCTAATCGTAATGCGACTCTAATTCTACATCAGTGTTGTAAATTCGTCAGACGGTTTCATTGGACCTGTTCCTTTGACATGTTTCAATCATGAGTTTCCTTCATCTTCAACACTTTTTGTAGATTCGTTAGTCAGCTTCGTTGGACTTGTTCCTTTGACATGTTCCAATCATTAGCCTACTTCATCTTCAACAATTTCTTGGTTATATTAAATAAGGGTAAAATTATTAGAACAATATTTAAAATATCACTCATCGTAAAACAAAATAAAAAAGGTAAAAATACCACTTGCTTTGAAATGAAGAGAGTTTTATTGAGCCATAAATACATAATTAAAGTTCGTAGTCCCTCCATTTCAAAAGAAGTTATGTATTCTCTCTCTTTCCTAATTACTTGTCCAGATTTGAATTGACACACTTATTAATAAAATAATGATTGACATAGTAAGTTTACCATTTTACCCATATTAATTATGAAGTAGATGAATTAAAAACTTAAGATTTTCAAGAAGTTCTACCTTTTTCAAAATAATTAATTGAGGGTATAATAGGTAAAAAAATTATTCTTTCTTGATTTGTCAAAATGGACAACTAATTAGGGACAACTAAAAAAGGAAAAATAATTAGAGACTGAGGGAGTACTCCCTTTGTCCCAGATTACTTGTCCACTTTTGAATTGACACACATATTAAGAAAATAATGATTGACATAGTGAGTTTACCATTTCACCCCTATTAATTATGAAGTAGATGAATTAAAAACTTAAGATTTTCAAGAAATTCTACCGTTTTTCAGAGTAATTAATTGAGAGCATAATAAGTAAAAAAAAGTTGTCCTTTCTTGATTTGTCAAAATAGACAAGTAATTAGGGACAAGTAAAAAAGAAAAGTGGTAAAGTAATTTGGGACAAAGGAAGTATTTGATCACACCTCTTAAAAAAGAAACTACTCAATTCTGAAAAATAAAATGTATCTCTACCAACTTATTTTTAACAAATTCTTTGAAAAATCCTCCATAATCTTGATAACTAATATGAGGAACTTTCACATATAGTCACTCAAAAATAGCATAATTACTCTCCATATCTATAGTTTGATAATTATAATTTGTAGCTACATGTTATAGGGAGGAGAGAGGCAAGCGAGACTGGGAGAGAGATGAGATAGGTGAGAGAGAGGGCAAAGAGTGGGAGAGAGGTGAATTGGATATGTATATCGGTTAGATAATGGTATATTATACATATGTATTTGTATATATCGCAAGGGAGATTGAGAGAGGGAGGAGAGAGGCGAGCGAGAGAGGGCAGAGAGTGGGAGAGAGGTAAATTATATATGTATATCGGTTAGATAATTGTATATTGTACATATGCATTTGTATATATGGCAAGCGAGATTGGGAGAGGAAGGAGAGAGGCGAGCGAGAGAGGGCAGATAGTGGGAGAGAGGTGAATTGTATATGTATATCAGTTAGATAATTGTATATTATACATATGCATTTGTATATTCTGGCGAATTATACATATATAAACGTGACTAATTATACAAACTCGAAGTCAACCCACGTAATTAATGTATAATATTAGTCGCGAGTGGTAATTATAGCAAACTATAGCTATGATGAGTAATTAAGTAGTATAAGTTTGTTTAACCGCGTAATTTTCCAACTAATATTAGGTTTAAGTCCATTTTTTTTTTATAATCCTCTATTTTTAAATTTAAATATAAATACAGACATGAGTGATATGTGATGCACTTGTTAACATAAGAAAAGTTATATTTGGAAAAATATTAGCCCTATAAATTTTTCACTCTCTCTTTCCCTCTTGCCCATTTAAAAAAGAATATGACCTTGTTGGGCCTTACTACAGTTAACCCGTGGCCTCATAGAGCTAGGCTGAATTGGGCCAATTCATTTTGAAAAGATGAGTCTGTAATGTCAATTTCATTTTCGTGAAAATTTTATAATTGACATATATAGGACTAATAATTTCAAGTTATGACAGTAGAATAATTCTTTCAAGTTATAACAATAAGAAATTGTAGGTTCTAACATTTTATTAAAATAAAAAAAAAACTTTAAAATACCAGTAAAAATTAATTTGTTTGAAAAAAAAAATAAGGTAAAAAACGGAATTATTAGTAGTAATTAATTTGTTTTCATTAATGATAATTAATATGTGCCATAAAATTAGGAGATTAAAAAAATGAATATTTGTTTTCCTTTTTTAACTCAAATCATTTTTTTTTAAACAAGGTGAAAAAGGAAAACATATACTCAAATCAATTAAATTTCTTTCAAAACAGATTTTCTTTTTTTTTCAAACGTTTCTCTCTCCTCTCAATTTTTTATGTAGTTTTCGTCGCTCACAACTAGTTCCAATTCGTTTTTATTCAATAATCTTCATTTTGTTGTAATGGACGACTTCTTATCAATATTAATAAAGCGTGATTGTAGATGAGATCCTTTAGGTTAGTTTCTTTGAGATTTTTTATTTGTATTGTTATACTACTCAAATGTAAAAAAATTAAAAAAATTAAGAACAATGATACATGAAAGGAAATTTTCAGATTTTTGTTTGTGTATAATATATTTTAATTGTGACGATTTTTGTATGAACATTCTTTTTTTGAGATCACATAATATTTTTTTGAAACTGGAATAGATTTTGGTATGATTTTTTTTAATTCAAGATTTCTCGTAATTATTTTTTTACATAATTTGTAATTGGTATACTATTTATACCTTTTTTTGTACGATTTTGAAATTATATTTGAATGAATTGTGTTTACTTTTTACTTAATAAATTACAATTAATTGTTAAAATAATGTTTGTATTATATTGACATGATTCTGCTGTGAAAAAAATTACGACTTATGGGATGAAATAGTAATAATGTTAGCATGATATATGTATGAAAAGTGAGCCAGAAAATGTATGAAATGTGTATACTCTATTCTATAATGTTTTATGGTATGATTTCTGGTTTGAATGGATTTTTTTTGGCATTATTATGGAATGTAATTTGATAATAATAATGTAATGAATTTGGTATACTGTTTAATTAAGAAATTACAATTAATATTTATAAGTTGGAATTATTTTTGTATTTTATTGGCATGATATTGGTATGAATAATTGATGACAATTGAGTAAAAATTTGTATGAAATGTGTGAATAAAAATTGTATAAAGTTTGTATAGAAATATAACACATGTATTTTCTCTTTTGTATTTGTATACAAATATAACACATGTTTTTTTTTTCTTTTGTATTGAAGATGCATATGCGATCCATGTTGAACCTCTCCCATGCGAGAGTACGTGGGATATACCAAGTTATGTTTCTGAGCCTAAGTTGTTGTCACATGGTTCAAAAAGAATTGTAGGATGACCGCAACTTGAATGCTGAAAGGGATTTGCCAATGTGAAATTCAAAAGGTCTAAAGTTACTTGCAGTACATGTCGTCGAGAGGGCCACAACAAGAGACATGTTCAAAAATCATAATTTATATCTTGTGACAAAATCATGTTTCGTTTTGCTTTGATTGTGACAGTGTATTCATTGTTTTTCAAAATATATATTGAGTAATTTATTAAGTAATAATGGTATGCAATTGATATTCATTTGGTATGCAACTGAATCCACACTAATATTAGTTAATTTAATTTACAATTAGTATTCATTTGGTATCCATCTGGTGTCCCACTTGAAAACAATATAAAAGAAGATGTAATTGAGGTAAGTACAGAATATAATGATCACTATTTTACATTGTCAGATTCATTCTTCCAATATTTATACAAGTTGGATACCAACTTCATACATTTTTTATTTTTTAGTTTTTCTCTTAAATTTTGAAGTAAAAAATATTAAATGACACTCTTATTTCATGTAATCTAAATTGGTGTTCATTTGGTTTTGAATTAATATCCAAACTAAAACTATTTAATGTTGAATCCAATTGATATGCAATTTGTATATAACTGATATGCCGAAATTATAAGAGACAAACTGTAATTCATCTTTGGATAACAGTGTATACAAATTGAATACCAATTAAATGACACTCGTATTTCATGTAATCTAAATTGGTGTTCATTTGGTTTCGAATTAATATCGAAAATAAAATATTTAATGTTGTATCCAATTGGTATGCAGTTTGTATAGAACTAATATCCCAAAATTATAAGAGAAAATTTGTAATTCATATGTTAACAGATCTAGTTAAGTTTAAAAATGTATATGAATTATTTTGTACTATGTTTATGAGGTTTTTTTCAAAACTAAAGTCCAATAAAAATCTGGCTAATGTTGTTATCCAAATTGTATACAGTTGGTATCCAACTTGAGAACTTTTGACAAATTTAAAATAAAAATGAATGTAGTTGGTATCAAACTGGAAGAAAACAGTGCATATTATATATCATCCAAAACTTAAAATTGTAGCAAAAACAAATATATATCATCCAAAAATTTTAAAAAACATATAATAGTCTAAGTTGCAATCAACAATCTCAAATTTGATTTTTGTTGTCTTGGTGTAGGATAATTGTTGGTATCCGGAGCATGTTCTTTTGCTATGCGGCGTCCACCAAATTTGCTAGCAACAGTTCTAGTTACTTTACTCTCTCTAATCGGCCATATCGTTCTTGGTTTTTTCGTACTGCCATATGATTGTGGCGTACCTTTGACGATGATACCTTGCATCGATATCAATGGAACCCATATCAAAAACTCCATCGCTGATGTATTCAGCAAATAAACATGTGTACATGCCACAATCACTGAAATAAAATTGAAAGAAAAATAATTTTGAGAGATAAAGTGAATTAATTTTTCTAATGAAATCACTAAAAAATAGAAATACATACTTTGAACTTGGCTCTTGTTGAGGCACATTCACCAGATGCTTGACTTCGAGTGGGTCGGATTGAGACTTGTCAACATATGCAGGGAGAAACGGTTTCTATGGAAGATGATTGAAGAGGTGAAATCTGCCCTTTCTTTTGATTGTAGAATGAAGATTCTTAGTATTGTGAATCTGCCCTTTCTTTTGATTGTAGAATGAAATTTTTTTGAATTAAGAGGTGTAGAAACGGTTTCTATGGAAGATGATTGAAGAGGTGAAAGAGGAATTGGTAATTTTTGAACATGGGGTGGTGGGGTGCTGACTAGAACAAGTGTGGTAACAGGAGGAGTGTGGGTTTGACGTGTAACATTAAAAAAGGAACAAGAATCAAGATAAAATCCCTAAAAATGTGTAAGAGATAATTATGATAGATTCTTTATTTATATTATTTAATAATAAATATAAAATTATAAAAGACTAATTATTTAATAAAGTAAAATTAAATTGATTTATAAATAAAAGGTGATCTGTTATAACCCATAATTAAACTGTTATAAGCAAGAATATTTTAAAAGTAGATTTAAAACCTGTAATAATGTCCCTTAAATATACATGTGGCGTGATTTTTCCTTCATTTTATGTGGCAATGGCTTTCCACATCTTACAAAGTTAAAAGTAAAATCTCGCTGTGAATAATTTGCTCGAGAAAAAAAGTCAAAATTTTTCCGTACCGAATATTTATATCAAGTCATACTAGAATACCATAATTAAGTGATAAATTAAGGTCAAAATATATATAAGTTAACTATGATGTACTGATAATCATGTTTGTAAAGACCTATCATGTATTTGAATTGATTGGTTGTATGCTTGGAATCATGCTAAACAACTAACTGATCTTTGACGGTAAAATAAACAACAAATTCTTTAGGAGTTGAGCACTAATTTAATATATTCAACCCTTATAATGTGTTAATAGTAACAGGAAAAAATTAAAATAATTATTCTCTAAACTTATAAAACTACATTGATAATAATAATACTACTCCTATTTAATAGCTGAGAAGTAAATAAATAGTTAATACACAAAACATTACAATTGATATGTCAATTTCTCCGATCAAATAACATTTTACAAATGAAAGCCAAAGAAATACTTAAGCTTGGATAGATTTGTAGAGCCTGGAGCCTAAGCTCTAAGGAACCACTTTTTTCAAGCTAAAAAATCAAGGGCAAATGAAATTTGAAATACAACAGAAAAACTAATTGGTAGAATCGCAACAACAAATAAATTAGTTAACGTCTTAGACCAAACGAATGGATTAACCCAACTTATTTTTAATTGAAAGTCGCCTCCTTATGGATGACTCAATTTTTTATTTAATTTTAACAAAACGTTTGAATTTGGATAATTCTATTCTTTAGGCTTATTTGAAATTGAATTACAAGTAATTCTTCTGATAAGCACTAATTAATACATTATTTTTATAATATAATTGGAAAAAAACTAAATATACTACCACAAGTTAAAATTAATTAAATTTAAATATACATATATAAAACTTAATTTCTTTGTGAGAAAGCTTAGAAATTAAGCTACGAGTTGGGAAATATTGGGAATTTCCTATGTTTATACGAAAGATGACCAGGTACAATGTAACTATGAAAACTCAATATAGCCAGTAGCTAGGCATGGTACATGCGTCGTTGAGATTCAGGTCAACCTAAATACTTTCCAACTATTAATGACACAAAAATAAAAATAAAAAGCAGCATTTTACTCGTGCTTCTCCTTTGCCCCAAATCAACAATGGCATCTGATGGGTTCAGGCCGTTGGACGAGAAGTCATTTGTGGAGTACATAAAATCGACTCCTTCTTTGGTTTCAATTTTGGGGAAACAGTTCGATAAACTTGAAATCAAGGAAGTTGGTGATGGAAATCTCAACTTTGTCTATATTGTTGTTGCCCCATCTGGTTCGATTGTCATCAAACAGGTGCCCTTCATCCTTTTCTGATAGGATAATTATTCTTCATCTTTTAGTCCACTCGTAGTCAATGCTGGGCTATGGAGTTTTTAAGTTATTCAATATTTTTTCCCCCAAATTAACTTAGGGATTCCCCTATTGAATGGCAACTAAACACTTTTCCTATTATGTTGTTTATGTTTCTAAATGGGGATTGTGTATGCAGGCTCTTCCTTATATTCGATGCATAGGAGAGTCGTGGCCAATGGCAAAAGAACGTGCTTACTTTGAAGCAACTGCACTAAAAGAGCATGGTCGTCTGTCTCCTGAGCATGTACCTGAAGTTTACCATTTTGACAGGACTATGTGTTTGATTGGTATGCGCTACCTTGAACCTCCTCATATTATATTGAGGAAGGGATTGATTGCTGGGGTTGAGTATCCATTGCTTGCACAAAACATTTCAGACTATATGGCAAAGACTCTTTTTTTCACCTCCCTGCTTTATCTTACGACAACGGATCACAAACGTGCAGGTGAGCCATATTAATCTTAATGGCACTGCATATTAATCTCAATGGCACCTGTGTTGTTTATGCATTAGGCTTTATGAAGTTGTTCACAAAAGTTTCAGTTTAGATGGATAGATGTCAGTTGTGTGAATTTACATGATTGGTTGTTCTATAATCATACTTCTTACAATGGTTCAGCTATATTAGTGAAGGTAAGCGACATTACTGAAAGTTATCTAAACTTCTGGTAAAAATGGTAGATATTGGTTGTGAAGCATGTGCTCTGGTTTCTCCTTGTTTAGTAAAAGTTGTTTCCTTGTGGACACTTATCAGCTAAGTTGCGTGGACTCTTCACTTTTTCGATGCCGCACCCATGTCGGATTCTTCAAAAATAAGCTACTTTTGGAGAATCCGACCATTTTTGTAGAGTCCAACTCCAAGCAACATAGCTTAATAGAAATCAGAGTTTGACCAGGAGAGCTTTACACTTAATCAACAAAGTTCATCTGGTGAATAACAGTTTATCTATTTCTGATTTAAACTTGCGGTGATGAGCTCTGTGTCAGCCAGCTTTTTGTCACTGTCAAAATCTGGATCTTTTAGCTCATTAATACATCTTAACTTGCTCATCTCATCCTCCATGTTAAGGAAAGAGAAGCATCGGTGTGGCATTGCTGTACTTGTCATCAATAATAACTTGCATTTGTGGTGCATTCCGACTGATACTTTGTCATTGTTGCTGTCTCTGTCTTTTAGTGAGGCAGTACTTTTATTGAGGATGAATATAGTTAGTCAAAAGATCAGAAACCACTTCATGATCAAATCTGAAAGTTGGTCGAGCTATCTATTTGCTTATATATTTTTTTTGATAACGATGGTGTCCGGCCTGCTTGGATGCACCTCAACTATTGCACTGGGTACCTGCTAAGTTGGTTTAGCTATCTTGCAGAATTGGTTCAAGTCTTTGCAAGTGTTTACAGTTCTACAAGTTCAAGTGTATGGTCTTTTGTACTGTTAGAGTTCTTGAGCTTCAGAGATTTGTAACGGCAGACAAGAAAAAGGAGAACAAAAGTTAAAATGCGAATTTTTGGCCAAAATATCTGAGATTCTGATTCAATGACTTGTGGATTAGAATTACAATTATCTATACAAGTTCAGCTAACCACCCAATTGTCACTAACATCCATACTAATGTATGGAATTCAGTTAGTAAGTGCCAGGTCCAAAGTGTTATTGCTAAAACTTTTCCCTCTCATTCATTTTAAAACAGCCACATGCCCTTTTCATTTCAAATGCAGTACAACACCTCAAGCCTCACCTACACTCACTCATAGCATTTACACATATCTTCAGCCTTATAAGGGTGTATGTATATGATGAGTGGCTTCTGTTGGCACATTCCAGAGCCAATTCATTATTATGGATTAGAACTATTTACTTTTGGTTTTTGATGGCCACTGGCGAGCTATATCATGGCCATGACTGTTATTTCTATTTGATTTTGACTTCTATTCATTTTTGCAGTTGCTGAGTTTTGTGGAAACGTCGAGTTGTGTAGGCTCACTGAGCAGGTTGTCTTCTCGGACCCCTACAAAGTGTCAGAATATAATCGCTGTACATCTCCTTATCTCGATGCCGATGCAGAGGCAGTTCGCAATGATAATGGTTTGAAGATTGAAGTTGCTGAGCTTAAATCCAAGTACGTTTGTGATTCTTTGAAGCTGTTGCTTTAGTGCATCTAACTGATTTGCTTGACTTTTTTCTGTTTTTGTTTTCTTTAGCTGGAAAATCACAACAATCTTTATTTAATACTTTACAGGTTTTGTGAGAGAGCCCAAGCTCTTATACATGGCGATCTCCATACTGGTTCTTTGATGGTCACTCATGATTCAACCCAAGTAATTGACCCAGAATTTTCTTTCTATGGGCCAATGGGTTTTGATATTGGAGCATTTATTGGAAATCTAATTCTGGCGTACTTTTCCCAAGATGGACATGCAGAACAGGCCAATGACCGTAAGGTATATCTGTTGCAACATTTGCCTTTTTGTTCTCTGTTTTTTACTACTGCAATCTCCTTGATTCATAGAAAGGTCTTTGTATGCCAGAAACCAGTTTTTTTTTTTTTTTTAAAAAGATACATGTCCTAATGTCATCACGAGAAATTGAGGCTTGTCTTTAGGCTACTCTTCCAAAGATATGATTGTAAATTTAAATATTCATCTAGAGATTTCAACGAGTTCATAAATTTCTTTACAAGCTAATAAGTGTTCTGAATATGTAATCTTTTCTGTGGTTTCTTGACTTTTAAATTCTTTAAACATGTTCAAATTAACTTCCTGTGAGATGAAAGATCCTTCTATAACCTTCGTATGCTGATGAATTCTGCAATGATTTGAGTATGAAAAGAAACTATCTGCCTTGTGAACAAAAGTTAGCAGGTCACACCCTAGTCTCCCTACAGATAAGGTCTTAAATTAGAGGGATGGACAAAAGTGAGAGATCAGACCACCTTTATTTTCCTTTCACGTCTGTTGTCCATTGCTTCTTGCTTAAATTTTAGTGATGCGTTCCTCATCTTATTGGTTTTTGTATTAGATTTTTTATCCGGTGAGGACATGTTGATGTGATTATGGATTGGTAGATTTGACATTTGTTTTTTTCTTCAATATTTGAGAAGTCAAGAATAAACTGACATATAAAGTTTTTGGCACTTGTGAACTTGTTTGTTTTCAGTCATATAAAGTTTGGATTTTGAAGACAATAACAGAGACTTGGAACCTCTTTCACCAAAAGTTTCTTGCACTCTGGGATGAGCACAAGGATGGTCCTGGTGAGGCTTATCTTCCTGAAATATACAATAATACTGAGCTTCGACAACTGGTAAAGCAGAAATATATGAAAGAACTCTTTGAGGACACCCTTGGATTTGGTGCTGCTAAAATGATAAGGTGATTGGTGAATTCTTGTTTCTAATCTTGCTTCTATGCATTTTCTCTCTCTATGCCTTTTTTAGAATAAAAATAATAATTAAATTTAACAATCCCTTGCACAGGGAAGAAAGCAAGTAGCTTGATTCCCACGACAATTTTGGTAACTCAGATGGCACAAAGGTGCTCAATGAACAATTATATACGTGTCATGTGTGTGTGCGTATGTATACAGATGTATGTGTGTGTTTATTTCTGAAGGTGGACAAGATGCAATGCTTTCTAATGCCAAATAAGTTCTTTTAGGAATAACATACATTCATGTCAAGCAATAAGTCTTGTTCCGCAACTCAAGACCAATGTTCTTAATCCCAAGAAAGTTCTGAAGTCTTGGTGCATGTGATTGAATGTCTTATTTTCTTAATAATACACAGGAGAATAGTTGGGGTGGCTCATGTAGAAGATTTTGAATCAATCAAGGACGTTGCCAAACGAGCTGATTGTGAACGACAAGCGCTCAGCTGTGCAAAGAAGCTTCTGAAAGAAAGACGAAACATCAAGAGCATTGAGGAAGTTGTTTCCACAATTGAGCAAGTTCAGTTGCAGTAATGTCTAAGTTAAAATGGATGATCATGTAACATGTTGGCCTTTTGACTAGGCGTTGATATGACTAAGCATTCTGGAGTCTATTAAGATATATAGAATGCATATTGATAATAAATAATCTCCTTTTAGGTATACATTATGCATAAAATGGTGAGTTTTCTTTGCTCAATAGTCATTCTATTGGTGGAGGAGCATTATCATTTCCAGTTTAGTTCAGCACCAACTTCATATATTTTCACATTCTGTTCTATTTAGTCGATCTTGGTAACTCACTCCAGCAAGCATGACTTTGCTTTTATGGTGACATGCTTCTACTTATTTGCTATGGATATCTGAAGCTTGAAGGCATGGAAATATCCTATAATCTTTTGAAGGCATGGGAAAGTACCAGGCAGTATTATTTTGTGGACATTTAACTAAACATATAAAAGAGGAAACGATAGTTGGATAAATTATATAGTAGCTTCATAATTAAGTCATATGAGTGAGATAACTTGTAGTTAATCCCTTTGTTCTTATTATTATTATTATTATTATTCAACAAGACCATGACACATATAGCCTTGAATTTGTACAAAGGCATTTAGATAATATTTTTCATATTTGGTCTAATAAAACAAGTTCATTCATTGTGGGGAATTTAGCTTTGTAATCCCTCCAAAGTTGATCAACCGTCTTTCCCGTCAAGTCAACAAAGAACTGATTACTATATCCAGTTCTCATCTTCTTGTTAAGCTGTGCTACGAACCCACTTTTCAAGCTGTTACAGTAATCAAGAAATCGAGCAGTCACGTCGTATCCCTGGTCCCATCGATCACCCTGCCCTGGTTTCACCCAGTGGCTTGGTGCGTAACCAGCTTTGAGCCTCACATAATCAGCAATCCCTTCAATTAATCCACCTGGAGCCCTTCCGTTCCCGTTCCACTGCCAAATGTGAGTATTCTCGTGGTATAATACTCCAGTAATCTCTCTTTTGACGTTACCAGAGTAACTCTGAATGTACCTACAAAACATGAATTTACGTGGCACAGTTGAAATTTCATCGCGTGCATCAGTACTTATTTATTGAATCAATTTTTAAGCATACCTGGCGCTAACATGAATCTCGTTGCCGCTAGTGTAAGCTACTCCACCCATGTCATCGACGTACATATTAATTTTTTGCACATTTTTGCGGTCAGAAGGAGAGTTCTGCTGGAAAATGTTCCATATGAAGGAAGTGGCTGCTGCCAATGTTTGTTTGCTATATTGTGCACCAATATCTCGGTTGAAACGAGCACCACCAGGGGTGTTCGCGGCCCTGTTGGTGACCGTGTAATCAACTGCATTGATTTTTTGGGTAAATATTGCTAGGATAATTATCAAAGAAGCAAGAAAGGAAATCATTTTAGCCATATTTTTGCTCAAAGTTTACAAAAACAATCACTTATATAAGTTTTTCTATAAACATAAAATATTTTTACTGGGACTAAGTCAGTTGATTATTCACAATTTTTTTTCTTTAAAAAGGAAAAGACAAAGTCAGTGGAGTGTGATATGAGGTTTTTCATTCCTACCCATTTATATATTACAGCTTCTTTCCTGTTTAGCAATTATTTTATTTTATTTTATTTATCGATTGAGATATTTATTTATTTAAGAATTAAGATTGACAGAAGTTCATAATAGATATACTACGAAAAAGAAGAAAAATGGGGAAAATGTAATTTCTAAATTTGAAATTAATTATTCTTTGTTGGGTCCTTTACAAATATGTTTTTGAGTTTTTGGTATACTCAATAAAGAAATTATATAATAATAATAATAATAATAATAATAATAATAATCATACGGATTATTACTAAATTATCTAATATCTTTCTTCAAGAAAAGTAATATAAATCAATTATTGGAACAAAATTAAAATGAACTAATTAATAACTTTTTTATTTTCCAAAATTGACACTTGTTTTAGATCAATTTTTGCTTGGTTAAAGGTGTAAAATATGAAAATATATAAAAAGGCTTGCTTCAGGTGCTGGTGAACATACGTGGAGAATTTGACCATTGAACCAATGGAATTTGTCTCTTTTTTTAAAAAAAAAAGAATAAATAAAAAATTGCCGTTAAAAGCCGCCGAGTAAGAGAAATGAAAAATTCACACTGCTTTTCAAATGAAAAATTATACAGCTTGCTTGATACTACAGTTATTCAAATGGTTATTATATGTATAGCTTCTCAAATTAATCTCATTTTGCCTCGCGTTTGGGGTTGCGGAATCAAGTCATTAACGCATTCATAATACAAATTAGTACTCCTTCCGTTTGTCTTTAGTTGTTAATGTTTGATTTGATACACCTATAAAGAAGTAAAAAAATAAAATAATAATTTTACTATGTTAATTTTATTAATTATAATAAGTTATTTAAATATTGATAAATAAATATTATTTAATAATAAGAGTAAAATATGTATAAATTGCTAAATTATCTTTTGATTTTTCAAACTGGACAAGTAAAAATGAATATTTATTTTTAGTATTGTGGACAAGTAAAAATAGACGGAATGAGTACTTACTAAAGAAATATTTGAACAAGTTTAAGAAAGTACAGTCCTAATCGATTGACATTAGGTATAAATCCTAGATAAAATTGATATTTTTTTAACGGAAAAGGATAAAAAATATCCCTAAACTATCCGAAATAGATCATATTTACTCTTAAATTATATTTTGGCTCAAAACTATCCTTCCCGTCAAACTATTGGGTCAAAAGTGCCCTTCTTATTAACGGAAGTTGTTAAATGCCATGTGGATACCACATTGCACGCCAATAGGGTTCCACTGCCACATAGACTAAACGGAAAAGGGTCAAAAATACCCTTAAACTATCCGAAATAGCTCATATATACCCTTAAACTATATTTCAGCTCAAAACTACCCTTTCCGTCAAACTATTGGATCAAAAATACCCTTCTTATTAACGGAAGTTGTTAAATGCCATGTGGATACCACATTGCATGCCAATAGGGTTCCACTGCCACATAGACTAAATCCCTAAAATCCTAATTACTCTCCCCCCCTCCCCCCCCCCCCTCCACCCTTCATTTCATTATTTTCTAGAAACGATTTCACCCCTTCTCCCTCATTTCGCGGCTAGTGTTTCACAGTTTTCTTCGTGGCTGGGTTTCAAAGTGGATATTCGTGGTTGTAGGTTAGTAAATCTTTTTTCTAATTTTATTATGTTTACGATTTCAAAGCATGATAGTTAGGATTTCACAACTTTCCCCTCATTTCGCGGCTAGGGTTTCGTAGCTTTCTTCGGGGCTGGGTTTCAAAGTGGATATTCGTGGTTGTAGGTTAGTAAATCTTTTTTCTTATTTTATTATGTTTACGATTTCAAAGCATGATAGTTAGGATTTCAGAATTTTCCCCTCATTTCGTGGCTAGGGTTTCATAGCTTTCTTTGGGGCTCAGTTTCAAAGTGGATATTCGTGGTTGTAAATATAATAAAATAAGAAAAAAGATTTACTAACCTACAACCACGAATATCCACTTTGAAACTCAGCGACGAAGAAAACTATGAAACCCTAGCCGCGAAATGAGGAAGAAAGAGTGAAATTGTTTCTGGAAAATAATGAAATGAGGGAAAAAAAGAGTAATTAAGATTTAGGGATTTAGTCTATGTGGCAGTGGAACCCTATTGGCGTGCAATCTGGCATCCATATGGCATTTAATAACTTCCATTAAGAAGAAGGACACTTTTGACCCAATAGTTTGACGGAAAGGGTAGTTTTGAGCCGAAATATAGTTTAAGGGTAAATATGAGCTATTTCGGATAGTTTAAGGGTATTTTTGACCCTTTTCCTTTTAGTCTATGTGGCAGTGGAACCCTATTGGCGTGCAATGTGGCATCCACATGGCATTTAACAACTTCCGTTAATAAGAAGGGCACTTTTGACCCAATAGTTTGACGGGAAGGGTAGTTTTGAGCCGAAATATAGTTTAAGGGTAAATATAAGCTATTTCGGATAGTTTAAGGGTATTTTTGACCCTTTTCCTTTTTTTAAACCCAAAACTATTTGAATATTTTAATAGATAGATGTTTGTGCGATCAAAAAAGGGATAAGGGTCTGAAAAATACCTCAACTTTGGTCGAATTTGATGTTGCGATACTAAACTTTCATGAGGACCTATTACCTCCCTAGACTATTTAATAGTGTATTTTTTACCCCCTGAACTATTTAATAGTGTATTTTAAAGATATATATGTGCCCACGTGGACACCATTACTATTTATAATTTTGCATTATTTTTTATGTCCACGTGGGCAAATATATATCTTTAAAATACGGTATTAAATAGTCTAGGGAGGAAATAGGTCCTCACGGAAGTTAAGTATTGTAACAGCAAATTCGACCAAAGTTAGAGTATTTTTCAGACCCTTATCCCATAAAAAAACAATTATCCACTAATTATAGCAATTTATGATGTGTACATAGTAATTGCAAATAGAACTCTCAGAAAATACGACAATCAAATTTAAGGTATAAAGGGTTGAAGTATGTAACGATTAATTATAATCTCTATCATCACGTGTGCATCAAATATGTAATTTTTTTTTATACTACTAAGTTATTTCTGATATCAAGTTGAAGTATGAATATTTCATCCAAAAAGTTTAAACATACAGAAATATCATGCTTTTATTTTTTAAATTATATTCTCAACTTGTACCTGGTGTGCTATTTGGTTATTTTCTGATATATATATAAGACAACAATGATAACATAATCTCTTCATGACATATAGGTAATTCAAATCCACCACCTTATTTTGTTCATTAAAATTAATACGATCATGTAATGCATAAAAGGCTTAAGCAGAGTTATACTTAGCCTTGTAATCAACAAAAAGCTGCTCAGGTGTCTTGCCAAGCAATTCAACAAAAAAATTGTTACTATAACCACTCCTCATCTTCTTATTCAATTCTGCTACAAATCCATTTCTCAAACCATTACAATAATCCAGAAAACGTGCTGTGACTGAATAACCTTCATCCCATCGCGTACCTTGACCGTTCTTCGCCCACTTACTAACCACATAACCAGACTTTAGTCTCACATAATCTGCAATCCTTTCTATTAATCCCGCTGCAGGCACTCTCAAATTTGGATTTCGAATCAGTGAATTCTGTTATTTATAATATACAGTAAGCAATATACAATATACATACATATAGTCCTAAATTTGACACATCTATACAATATATAGTCCTAGCTAGACACAACGAGTTCACAAAACCCGTTGTGTCTAGTCTAGATCCGCCACTAACCTGGAGTCGAGGAATTGCCAAACATGAGTTGCCTCATGAAATATGATTCCAGTGAGCTCTGTTTTAATGTTTCCGGAATAAGACTGAATGTAATTTGTGCCTAAATGAATTTCATTGCCAACTGTATAAGCAATATATCCATTAGTAGTATTCTCAACAAAAGCATTCAGAGCATGTGTATTGTTTCTTGTCAGCATCAACTGTTTGTTGAAAAATCGCCCAAATGAAATTAGTGGAATTGGCCAGTGTCTGTTCGGTGTAATTTATGCCAACTTCGTTTGTGAATCGAATGCCTCCAGCTGAATTTGGATCCCTATTTGTTACAGTGTACGTTACAGTAAGTGCATGGCCTCCTTTTTGAAATGCTACGAAAAATAAGCAAGAAATTACTATGAATAAAAATTTAATCTTTTATGTGTATATATCGATATTGTTGTTTTGGTGCTTGTCTAAATTCGATCATTGGACTATGTATTTATAGTAGAGAACTACCTAAATAAAGAACTGTCAAGTTGATGTTTGGACAAAATAATCACAAAAACATTCAAAATCATACAATCAATTAATGTTAACAAGAAAATTAGTATTACAGGCGACAAATATAACCTTTTTTTTCACCCCGTCCGGTACCCATATTAAACCCCGACTAAATTTGGATTCGCGGTTAAAAGTCCCACATTGGGATAAAGCTCTCCCTAACAAAGGCGACTACGTACCTATGAAACTCGAACGTGAAATCTCTGATTAAGGATGAAAGACTACTTACCAGTCTGCCACAACTCTGGTTAGAGACAAATCTAACCTTTTGTTTTGTCTTTGTGAGCCTAACACAATTAATTTGATTAGGAAGACGACGACAAGTGGAGCAATAGTGGGGGGAAGCGTGAAGATTTGATGGTCCAATTTACTAGTTGTGTTTGACCGGTTAATAAAAAGATTTCTAATGCATTAAATCGATTCTACTATTTTTTCTTAGATAGAGTAATTGAAACAACAAATAGACTCATAACTCAAAAATATAATGACTTGAGAAAATCCTGTAAATCTAATAATTAAAATTATGGTTATAATGTTTGAACATGGTTATTAATATTTTTAAGCAGTTTTTTTAAAAAATAAGGAGAATAGTCAAAATGAGATGTGTCGTTACAGTTATTTGTTCCACAATTTAATGCTGGGCTATTCTTAGGTGATTGGTTTGGTCCCTCGAAGTTACTTGACCTCATGTTTTGGTCCTTAGTAGGGCTAACTTTACAAGTGGATTAATGGTCCAACTTCAAATCAGACAAAAATATAATTAAGAAATAGCCATCTTTTAATGCTGAAATAAGTTTAGATAAAAATATCGTTAGTTAAATACGAAAAAATTGTTCGAAGTTTGACAAGTGAAAATAGTTTATACTCTAAACTCTAGCCACAAGAAGCTTTTTTCCCATTAATCATTACTCATTCACTTTTCTTTCATGGACCAACTAATTCCAACCCGTTAAAACCTTGGATGTTTCGTTACGACCAAGTCCAAGAAACATATATCTGAGTTCCAAACCCAAGCTTGCTTCTAAAGGAATATATGACGAGAAAATGACCAAAATAGTCTTTCATGTACAGGGGTTGAATTATTTTGGACATTTATATATAGAGTAAATTTTATGTATAGCAAATATAAAATTCATAATTGTATGTTATGGCTATAGTTTATATAATTGTACTCCATAGCAAAATTTTAGTATGTTATGGAGGTGTCTTTCTGTATATCTCGGTATTCCTTCAATTTTATATACATTTTGATTGTTTAAAAAAGGAAAAATTACGCGGTTAAGCAAACTTATACTACTTAATTACTCATCATAGATATAGTTTGCTATAATTACCACTCTCGACTAACATTATACATTGATTACGCGGGCTGACTTCGAGTTTGTATAATTAGTCACGTTTGTATATGTATAATTCGCCAGAATATACAAATACATATGTATAATATACAATTATCTAACCCATATACATATACAATTCACCTCTCTCCCACTCTCTGCCCTCTCTCGCTCGCCTCTCTCCTCCCTATCCCAATCTCGCTTTCCATATATACAAATGTATATGTATAATATACAATTATCTAACCTATATACATATACAATTCACCTCTCTCCCACTATCTGCCCTCTCTCGCTCGCCTCTCTCCTCCCTCTCCCAATCTCGCTCGCCTCTCTCCTCCCTCTCCCAATCTCGCTCGCCAATTATACAAATACATATGTATAATATACAATTATCTAACCTATATACATATACAATTCACCTTTCTCCCACTCTTTGCCCCCTCTCTCTCGCCTCTCTCCTCTCTCTCCCAGTCTCGCTCGCCTCTTTCCTCCATATAACATGTAGCTATGAATTGTAATTATCAAACTATAGCTATGTAGAGTAATTGGGCTATTTTTGAGTGGTTATATGTGAAAGTTCCCCTTTAAAAATTAAATACAAAGGCAGTAATTTCGGTTAGAAAAAATGGAAAAAAAATCGTTGAAGTCACGCACATTCTGTTTCAATCGAATTTCCTTCCTTCTACGTCTTCTTCAACAGTAAGAACTCCATTGTAACTCAATTTAGAAAATCGATCAAGCTGTTAACGGTACTATACAAACAATCGAGATCATATTGATTTTAGAAATAACAACAAGAGGTAATTTCATGACGGAAAAATTCTCTGATTTTGTTTTTTTTGGGTCAAAATTGGAGTTCAACGTGTATTCAAAATCAGATTTCCTTTTTAACTTTCATCTATTTCAATTGAATGTAGATTCAGAGGTGTATTTTTGTTCGTAATAGAGTTTAACACTTATGATTTGTATAGTTAATTTGAAATCTAGGAAAATTTGTGATTTGCAAATTTTCTGGATGAAATTGTCGATTATTTTGAATTTGTGATAGGATATTCGCTCTTTTCACAATAATATTTTTGTTCGAATTTGTATAATTGATGTCGAAACTATGAATGAAGATGAAATTGTATTATGATTTGCTTAGAGTTTATACGTCTAGGTGTTTAGATATGATTCACTAAGATATGTATAATTCGTATATGAAACTATTGACTTTTTGTTTTGAATTTGTATATCTATACAGTGCAGGTTCATCCTAATTTTGGATATATGATTCTTATACAAATGCAAAAATCTATACTGTGTGAAAGTAACAATACCACTGCACTGTGTGAAATTGTAAATTTGTGTATAAAGCTTTAATTAGTGTATATAATGGTTTATATAATTGTATATTCAGAATATGTATATAAATGAAAAAGTAAATTCCATGTTCGTTATATACATATACATATTAGTGTTGTTGTGACATGTATAAGTATATGAAACTGTTGACTGTTTATTGGAATTTGTAAGTTATATACATATACCGATTAGTGTTGTTGTGAGTTGTATAAGTATATGAAACTGTTGACTGTTTATTCGAATTTGTATATTTATACAGAGCAGGTTAGTCCTTATTTTGGATATTTGATTATGTATATTTATATACAATAGGTATATGTATATGTCAATTATTTTAGATTTGTCAATTGTATATTTGAATAAATCTTTAATTTGTGTATATAAACTTTTGTATAAGTATATAATGGGAATATGTATATTACTAAAAAACTGAATGCGCTGTAATTTATATAAGTATATGTTTTGTTTGTTGTTGAGATTCTAAATCGTATGCCCTTACGTGTTTTCGTAATACCGCAGGTATGATCTTGGGAATTCCACATCGGGTCAATGAAACTGGAACATACATGGTGTCATTCTTAGAATAACACCCAGCGTAATAACGCTGAAGGGAAACTGTACACTGTTTTAAATACAAGGTATATGTATATATAATTCAATTTTTTTATACAAAAATTCTAAAAATGGCTTCATTAGTTGTGTTGGTTATGCATTCTGGTAGATGGGACAATCACAATTATTACGCTGATTATACAATTGAGGGGGTGATTTTTAAAGAAAGTTCATCGTATAAGGATTCGTATAATGTTAATGCAATGCAACTCGGGGTTGATATGAATGTGATTAAGCTGAAAATTGAGTATAAGGTTGAAGAAAGCAACACACCAATGTTGATTCACAACGACATGAGTGTTAGAGTGTATATCATGCTTAAAAAGGTTGCAAATGAAGTTGTGCTTGAACATGACACCTACGGATGTTGGACAATTGGGCAAAACATGTGGTTCCACAAAATCAATTATACTGAGTTTCAGAAAGGTTTCCAGCTAACAGATTCATTACTTCAATATTTGTGTAACACTACATGTGAAGTGTGCGTGTTGGTTCTCTTTTGCCTAAAAACTTAACAGCCTGAAAAAAATGCATATATGGTTTTACTAAAATACACATGTATACATAATTAAGACATAAGTACATATATCAAAATGTATGAAATAGCTTTTAAATAAAAATAACATATACAAGTCTTATAAAGAAAAAATACACTATACCAACTAATTTCAATTGCATAAATGTTTATATTGTATATATGGATAAATTATTGTACCGCTATGAATATAATAACTATTGATATTATACTTATACCAACAAATTCAAATGTATAATTGTTTACATTGTATGTATAGTGAAATACAAACCATTTATGTATGTGTATAAGTTTGTGGAATTGTATATGTCTAAATGAACATTATACAAAAAGTATCCTTATACAAATGCAAAAACTTGTACATAAAACAATGCACAAAAATGTATCAATTGTATAAATGTTTATACTGTATATATATAGAAGTTATTGTGACACTACTAATACAATAACTATTAATATTGTACATTAAACAACCAATTTCAAATGTATAATTCTTTACCTTGTATGTATAGTTAAATAGTTCTATTTTATGCATTTAACTTTGGATATTAACATACTAACTATATAAAACTGTATAAACAAGCAGATAGAAGACATGAATCAACACAAAAAATATAAGAAAAATATAAAATCGTAACATATACAAAAATAATGATTATACAAATACCTCATCATGC
>JAJOOR010002128.1:0-11926 GCA_036250505.1 Solanum acaule | reverse complement strand
CACTATGCAATTTATTCTTAGACGTATCACTATAATCAGCAGCATTAGGGACAAAATTAACAACCTTACCTGCCTTCTCCTTGTTGGTATTGCCTGGCGGTACCCGTCCATTATCTTTGCTTTGTTGCACTGTATTTGCATTGGAGTTTATTGTATCTTTAACTTTCCATTTGGTCTTCTCCCCTTTTCCATGTTGTTTGTCCTTAGATATCCCTGAATGAACCTCATCATTTGCCAGTTGTGCTTCTTGAATTCCCATTGTGACTAGCTCCTGATTCTCTTGCATTTTCTCCTGTACCTTGCCATCAGTGGATCCCATTGTGAACAGCTTCTCTTGGTGTTGTTGTAGTGGTTGCATCATTTGATTAGGAGTATGTTCATCGTCCTGGTTGTGTCCTTGGTTGAACTCACTAGTCATTCGAACTAGCTCCCCTTCATCTCTATTGTGATGTGCAGCATCTTTGGTTGTAGCTTGGTCCTGCAGATTAGACGAGCCCACATTAATATGTTGCTGATGATTTATGTGTTCACTTACCTTCTGGAGGTTGTCCTTAGCACGAGGATTCATTTGGTGTGACCCTTCATAAACGTTGCTGAACGGAGCTCCAGTGTCTTCGCCGGATTTTATGTCGTCGAAAATTTTACCATCAAACTGATCCGAGATTTCAGTAGGGTGAACTCCTTGACCTGGGGATGATTCCCCAGTGGTTGAAATTTCATTTAATTCATCAGAAGCTGTTCGAATTTGGAGGAGCACATCTGGCGATTTCACGACATTCTCTCCAGAAATCGCCTTCAAAGATCTCTCAATTTGTGCGATGGATTCGTTTGATTTTTGGACTGTAGGTAGATCTTTAGATGTAGATTCATGATTCTCAGTTGAATTAACACGAATCATTCCAGATTTCTCTAAGGACATAATTTTTCGAGCCCAGTCCAACTCTTCTTCAGAAATCGCGACGTGGATCACTTCAATTCTTTGCAATTTCGAAGAGTTGTCTGATGAATCTGATGAAGCGCCCTGTTGGGGTTTGTTCATATTGGAATTCCGCGTCGATTGAGACTGCTCCGGTGGTCGGAGCTGCTTCCCCGGCGGCTCTATGGCCATTTCGGTGAACTGTGTTTTTTCCGCCTGGTGAGAGCAAATTTGAGCGCAAATTTTTAGAGAGAGAAAAAAATTGAGAAATGGGAAAGCGATATAGTTAATGGTTTAGGGTTTAGGATTTAGGGTTAGTGTTTAGAGTTTAGGATTTTTAGATTTAGGGTTTAGGGTTTAGGGTTTAGAATATAGGGTTTAGGGTTAGGGTTTTGGGTTAGTGTTTAGGGTTTAAGATTTCGGGTTTAGGGATTAGGGATTAGGGTTTAGAGTTTAGGATTTAGGGTTTAGGGTGTAGGGATTAGGGTTTAGAGTTTAGGATTAATAGTTTAGGGTTGAGGGTTGATGGTTTAGGATTTTGGGTTTTTAGTTTAGGGTTAAGTATTTTGGATTTAGAGTTTACAATTTAGGGTTTAGGGTTTAGGGTTAGTGTTTATAGTTTAGGATTTCAGATTTAGGGCTTAGCGTTTAGAGTTATGGTTTAGGGTTTAGATTTTAGGATTTGGGGTTTAGAATATAGGGTTTAGGGTTAGGGTTTTGAGTTAGTGTTTAGGGTTTATGGTTTAGGGTTTAGGATTTCTAATTTAGGGATTAGGGATTACGGTTTAAAGTTTAGGATTTAGGGTTTAGGGTTTAGGGATTAGGGTTTAGAGTTTAGGATTAAAAGTTTAGGGTTAAGGGTTAAGGGTTTAGGGTTTATGGTTTATGGTTTAGGGTTTTAGGTTTAAGGTTTGGAGTTTGGATTAAGGGTATAGAATTTAAGTTTAGACTTTGGGTTTAGGGTTTTCTGTTTACGGTTTAGGGTTAAGTATATTGGATTTAGAGTTTACAATTTAGGGTTTAGTGTTTAAGGTTAGGGTTTAGGGTTGGGTTCAGTGATTCAGGGGTTAGGGGTTAGTGTATAGGGTTAAGGGGTAAGAGTTTATGGTTTATGGTTTGGGGTTGAGGGTTTAGAGTTTAGGGTTTAGGATTTAGACTTTGAGATACAAGGTTTAGGGTTTAGAGTTTAGTGTTTAGGTTTAGGGTTTAGGATTAATGGTTGATGGTTTGAGTTTAGGGTTTAGGGTTTAGGATTTAGGGTTTTGGGTTTAGGGTTTAGGGTTTAGGGCTTAGGGTTCCAAGTTTAGAGTTTTAGATTTAGGCTTTAGGGTTAGGATTTAGGGTTTATGGTTTATTTAGGGTTTAGTATTTCGGGTTAGGTCTTATGGTTTTATATTTAGGGTTTAGTGTTTGGGGTTTAAGGTTTAGTGTTTAGGATATTGGGCTTAGGGTTTAGAGTTTATGGTTTAGGGTTTAGAATTGAGAGTTTAGGGTTTATGGTTTAGGGTTAAGGTTTTATGGTGTAGGGTTTAGGGTTTAAGGTTCATAGTTTGGGATTTAGGATCTGGGGCTTAGTGTTAAGGTTAGGATTAATGGTTTAGGGTTTAGGGTTTAAGGTTAGGGTTAGGAGTTTAGAGTTTGGATTTAGGGTTTAGGGTTTAGAATTTAGGATTTAGGGTTTAGGGTTAGAATTTAGGGTTTAGAATTTAGGATTTAGGGTTTAGGGTTTATGGTAGAGGGTTTAGGGTTTATGTTTTAGGGTTTAGGATATGGGGTTTAGGATATAGGGTTTAGGGTTAATGTTTAGGGTTTTTGGTTTAGGGTTTAGGATTACAAGTTTAGGGATTAGGGTTTAAAGTTTAGGATTTAAGGTGTAGGGTTTAGGGATTAGGTTTTATAGTTTAGGATTAAGAGTTTAGGGTTTTGGGTTTAGATTTAGGATTTAGAGTTTAGGTTTAAGGTTAGGGTTTAGGGTTTAGGGTTTAGGGTTTAGGGTTTACTTCAGCTTTGCTCAAGCCTACTTCAGTACAATGCTGAATACATTGTCTTTCAATGCAAACTAAGAGTCTACAATCTCGCATTTATCCCTATATTGGGATATATGTCTCGAACTAATCTAGCAAAATTCATGGTAAATAATAGACCTATTGTAAGTTCAATTTAAAAAAATAATGGACCTAATGTAAGTCTAGCAATAAGAAAGACATTAATACCTACTAGTTGATCACGTTGATGGATCATTTGCTCCTATTCAGTTTTATTCTTAGCTAAGTCTTCTTGGATCTAAGTGATTGGAGGTACTTTAAGATAATTTTTCTCCACATGAAATCTATCTCGTCTGCTTTTAGCACATTCAAATTTTACAATGTTGCACATACAAACAATGCATATTGAAGTTTTGGTAGGACATAGTAAGACTATCTTTCTCTCATTTATTCTTTATATGTGCTACTTGCATGCTCTGTCAAATTATTTCATGTTTCAATCTTGTATGATTGCACATTCATTTCATTAATAGGTATGGAGACACATTATTTTTAATATATGTGTTTCTTTGATTGGCAATTTGTTGGTTTAGAGGCCACACCCATTTAAACATTGTTGCCTCAAAACGTTTCTATTGAGCTTGCCTTTTACTTTGTTCTGTCCCTGCATATGGGATAGATTACCCATAACATTCCTCTATTTTGGTTATTATTTTTTGTTTGTTTGTAAGTTTATGTTTTAAATTTCTATCATAGTTTTAATTTTGGGTTATGAATTTAGGATTTAGAGTTGACAATTTAGGGTTTAGGGTGTAGGTATAGAGTTTAGGGTTTACGATTAGGGTTTATGGTTTAGGGGTTAAGGGTTTAATGGTTTGGGTAGAGGGGCAAGGGTTTATGGTTTATGGTTTAATGTTTAGGTTTTAGGGTTTAGGGTTTAGGGTTTAGCATTTAGAGTTTGGAGTTTAGTGTTTATTGTTTACGGTTTAATGTTTAGGTTTAGGGTTTTGGATTAACGGTCAAGGGTTAGAATTTAGGGTTTAGGGTTTAGGGTCTAGGGTTTTGGGTTTTGGATATAGGGTTTAGGGATTAGGATTTAGGGTTTAGGGTATAGGGTTTTGGATTTAGGGTTTAGGATTGAGGGTTTAGGGTTTTGGATTTAGGGTTAGGGTTAGGGATTAGGGTTTAGGGTTTAGGGTTTAGGGTTGAGTGTTTAGGGTTTAGGGTTATGGTTTAAGGTTTTGGATTTAGGGTTTAGGGTTTAGGATTTAGGGTCTAGGGTTTTGGGTTTTCAATTTTAGGTTTAGGGTTTAAGCTTTAGAGTTTAGGGTTTTGGGTTTACAATTTAGGGATTAGGGTTTATGGTTTAGTGTTTAGTATTTAAGGTTTAGGGTTTAGGGTCTAGGGTTTTGAGTTTTGGGTTTAGGGTTTAAGATTAGAATTTAGGGTTTTGGGTTTACGATTTACAGTTTAGGGTTTAGTATCTAAGGTTTAGGGTTTAGGATTTAGTGTTTAAGGTTATGGTTTATTGTGTAAGGTTTCAGGTTTCGGGTTTAGGGTTTAAGGTTAGGTGTTAGGACTTAGTTTTTAGGGTTTAGGGTTTAAGGTTTAGTATTTAGGTTTAGGGTTTGGGGTTTAGAGTTTATGATTTAGGGTTTAGGGTTAGGGTTTAGGGTTTATGGTTTAGGGTTTAAGGTTTCGGTTTTAGGGTTAGGGATATGGGTTTAGAGTTTAGGATTTAGGGTTTAGGGTTTAGGGTTTAGAGTTTGGATTTAGGGATTAGAGTTTAGATTTAGAGTCAGGGTTTAGAATTTAGGGTTAAGGTTTAGGATTTACGGTTAAGTGTTTAGGATTTAGGATTTATGGTTTAGGTTCTTCGGTTTAGGTTTATGGTATAGGATTTTGTGTTTAGAATTATGGTTTAGGGTTAAGGTTTTAGGGTTTAGGGTTTAGGGTATAGCATTTAGAGTTTAGGGTTTAGGGTTCCAAGTTAGGGTTTATGGTTTAGGGTTTATGGTTTAGAATCTAGTGTTTTGGGTTTAGGAATTTGGGTTTTGGGTTTAGGGTTTAGGGCTTAGGCCATATTATTTAGGGCTTAGGATTTAAGGTTTAGGGTTTAGGTTATAGGGTAAAAGGGTTTAGGGTTAGGGATAGGGTTTATGGTTTATGGTTTATGGTTTAGGGTTTAGAGTGTAGCGTTTATGGTTCCAAGTTAGGGTTTATGATTTAGAGTTTAGGGTTTGTGATTGCTAGTTAGGGTTTAGGGTTTATGGTGTAGGGTTTAGGGTATAGGGTATAGTGTATAGGGTTTATGTTTTATGTTTTAGGGTTACAGGTTTATAGTTTAGGGTTCAGGATTTAGGGTGTACAGTTTAGTATTTATGGTTTGGGGTTAGGGTTTAAGGTTTGTAGTTTATGGTTTAGGGTTAGAGTTTATGGTTTATAGTTTAGGATTTAGGGTTTAGATTTTAGGGTTTAGGGTTTAGGATATAGAGTTTAGGGTTAGTGTTTAGGGTTTATGGTTTAGGATTTAGGATTTCGAGTCTAGGGATTAGGGATTAGGATTTATAGTATAAGGTTTAGGGTTTAGGGTTTATAGTTTAGGATTAAGTGTTTATGGTTTAGGGTTTAAAGTTTGGATTTAGTGTTTAGAGTTTAGGTTTAGGGTTTAGGGACAGGAGTTTAGGATTTAGAGTTTATTGTTTAGGGTTTAGGGTATAGGGTATAGGGTTTAGGGTTAGGGTTTAGGGTTTATGCTTAGTGTTTAGGGTATAGGAATTAGGGTTAGGGTTTAGGGTTAATAGGTTTAGGGTTTAAGAGTTAGGGTATAGGGTTAAGGGTTTAGGGTTTAGGGTTTATGGTTTAAGGTTCAGAGTTTAGGGTATAGGGTTTAGAGTTTGGGATTTAGGGTTTAGGGTTTATAGTTTAGTATGTTGGTTTAGGGATTAGAATTAATGGTTGAGGGTTATAGTTTAGGGTTTAGGGTTTAGAGTTTACGGTTTATGGTATCAATTTTAGGGTTTAGGGTTTAGTTTATAGTGGTTAGGGTCTAGGGTTTTGGGTTTTGAGTTTTGGATTTAGGGTTTAGGGTTTAGAGCTTAGGATTTAGGGTTTACGGTTTAAGGTGTAGGGTTTAGGATTTAGGGTTTAGGGTTTAGGCTTTCGGATTTAAAGTTAGGGATTAGGGTTTACAATTTAGGATTTAGGGTTTTTGATTTAGGGATTACGGTTTAGAGTTTAAGATTTGGGGTTTAGGGTTTAGGGTTTAGGATTTAAGGTTAAAAGTGTTTAGGGTTTAGGGTTTAGGGTTTAGTTTTTAGGGTTTTGGATTTGGGGTTTATGGTTATGGTTTGGAGTATATGGTTTAGGGCTTAAGGTTTATGGTTTAGGGTTTAAGTGTTAGGGCTAAGGGTTTATGGTTGAGGGTTTAGGAATTAGGTTTAAGGTCTAAGGTTTTGGATTTAGAGTTTAGGGTTTATGGTTTCGGGTTTAGGGTTTAAGATTTTGCATTTTTATTTAGGGATTAGAGTTTAGGTTTAGGGTCAGGGTTTTTGGTTTAGGGTTAGGGTTTTGGATTTAGGGTTAGGTGTTTAGGAATTAGGGTTTTGTATTTTGGGTTAGGTGTTTAGGAATTAGGATTTTGGATTTAGGGTTAGGTGTTTAGGAATTAGGATTTACAGTTTAGGTTTTAGGGTTTAGGGTTTTAGATTTAGGGTTTAGGGTTTAGGGTTTAGTGTTTATGGTTTAAGGTTTAGGGTTTAGAATTTAGGGTTTATGGTTCTAAGTTATTGTTTAGGGTTTAGGGTTCCAACTTAGTGTTTGGAGTTTAAGGTTTATGGTTAAGGGTTTAGAGTTTAGGGTTTAGGATTTAGGGTTTAGGGTTTAGTGTTTATGTTTTAGGGTTTAGGGTTTAGTGTTTTGGGTTTTGGGTTTAATGGTTAGGGTTCAGGGTTTAGTGTTTAGGGTTAGGATTTAGAGTTTTAGATTTAGGGTGTTTAGGGTTTAGTGCTTAGGTGTAGTGTTTAGGATTAATTGTTAAGGGTTTGGGTTTAGGTTTTAGGATTTAGGATTTAGGGTTTAGGGTTAGGTTTTAGGGTTTAGAGTTAGGGTTTAGAGTTTTGGGTTTGGGGCTTAGGGTTTAGGGTTTAGGGTTTCGAGTTTAGGGTTTAAGGTTGTGTTAGGTTATAAGGTTTGGGTTTAGGGTTTAGGATTTTGGAATTTAGGATTTAGAGTTTACGGTTTAGGGTTTAAGGTTAGGGTTTAGGGTATGGGTTTAGGGTTTAAGGCTTTGGATTTTAGGGTTTAGGGTTTTGGAGTTTATGATTTAGGGTTTAGTTTTAGCTTTAGGGTTTAGGATTAATGGCTTAAGGGAAAGGTTTAGGGTTTTGGGTTTAGGGTTTAGGGTTTAAGGTTTAGAGTTTAGGAATTAGGGTTTGGGGTTAGGGTTTGGGGTTTATAGTTTATGTTTTTGGTTTTAGGGTTTAGTGTTAGAGTTTAGGGTTTAGAGTTTAGGATTTAGGGTTTAGGGTTTAGGGTTTAGAGTTTTAGGTTTAGGGTTTAGGGTTTAGGGTTTAAGGTTTAGGATTTAAGGTTTAGGGTATAGGATTTAGGGTTTATGCTTTAGGATTTAGTATTCGAGTGGAGGGATTAGTGATTAGAGTGTAAAGTTTAGGATTTAGGGTTTAGAGTTAAGGATTAAGGGTTTTAGGGTTTAGGGTTTAGAGTTTGGATTTAGCGTTTAGAGTTTAGGTTTAGGCTTAGGGTTTAGGGTTTAAGGTTAGGAGTTTAGCATTTGGAGTTTATAGTTTTGGGTTTAGGGATTTTGTTTAGGGTTTAGGGTTTAATATTAAGGTTTAGAGTTTAAGGTTGGGTTTAGGTGTTTGGGGTTTAGGGGTTAGGGTTTTTGGTTTATGGTTTATGGTCTAGGGTTTAGAGTTTAGGGTTTAGGGTTTAGTGTTTAGGATTAATGATTGAGGGTTAGAGTTTAAGGTTTAGTGTTTCTGGTTTAGGGTTTAGGGTTTACGGTTTAGAGTTTAGGGTTTACGGTTCCAAGTTTAAGGTTTAGGGTTTAGGGTTTATGGTTTAGGATATAGGGTTTAGGGTTAGGGTAGGATTTAGGATTTAGGGTGTAGGGTTTAGAGTTTAAGATATATGGTTTAGGGTTTAGGATTAATGGCTTAGGGTTTAGGGATTAGGGTTTTTGGGTTAGGATTTATTGTTTAGGGTTTAGGGTTTAGGGATTAGGATTAATGGTGGAGGGTTATAGTTTAGAGTTTAGGGTTTATGGTACCAAATTTAGGGTTTAGGGTTTAGTGTACAGTGTTTAGGGTCTAGGGTTTTGGGTTTTAAGTGTTGGGTTTAGGGTTTAGAGCTTAGGATTTAGGGTTTAGGATTTAGGGTTTAGGGTTTAGGGTGTAGGGTTTAGGATTTAGGGTTTAGGGTTAGGATTAAGGGTTTATGGTTTAGGGTTTAGGCTTTCGGATTTGAAGTTAGGGAGTAGGGTTTACAGTTTAAGATTTAGGGTTTAGGGTTTAGGTATTGTGGTTTAGAGTTTAAGATTTGGCATTTAGGCTTTAGTGTTTGAGGTTTAGGTTTAGGGTTTAGGGTTTAGGTTTAAGGGTGTTTAGGGTATAGGGTTTAGGATTTAGGGTTTACGGTTTAGATTTTAGGGTTTAGCAGTTAGGATTTAGGGTTATGGTTTAGGGTATATGGTTTAGGGTTTAGGGTTTCGGGTTTAGGGTTTAAGGTTTATGGTTTAGGTGTTAGGGCTTAGGATTTAGAGTTTAGGATTTAGGAATTAGGTTTAAGGTTTAAGGTTTAGGGTTAGGGTTTAAGGTTTATGATTTAGGGTTTAGGGTTTTGGTTTTAAGGTTAGTAATAAGGGTTTAGAGTTTTGGATTTAGGGTTTAGGGTTTAAGGTTTAGGATTTAAAGTTTAGAGTTTTGATTTAGGGATTAGAGTTTAGGGTTAGGGTTAGGGTAATAGGTTTAGGGTTACTATTTAGTATTTTGGGTTAGGTGTTTAGGATTTAGGATTTATGGTTAATGGTTTAGGATTTAGGTTTTGGGTTTAGGGTTTAGGGTTTAGAGTTTAGGTTTAGGGTTTAGGAATTAGGGTTTAGTGTTTATGGATTAGGGTTTAGTGTTTAGGGTTTAGTGTTTTTGGTTTATGGTTTATGGTTTAGAGTTTAGGGTTTATGGTTCTAAGTTATGGTTTAGGGTTTAGGGTTTAGGGTTTAGGGTTTAGAGTTCCAAGTTAGGGTTTAGGGTTTAGGGTTCCAAGTTAGTGTTTAGAGTTTAAGGTTTATGGGTAAGGGTTTTGGCTTTAGGGTTTGGGCTTAGGGTTTAGGATTTAGGGTTTAGTGTTTAGGTTTTAGGGTTTAGTGTTTAGTATTTTGGGTTCAGGGTTTAGGGTTTAGGGTTTAGGGTTAGGGTTAGGGTTTAGAGTTTTGGATTTAGGGTTTAGTGCTTAGGTTTAGGGTTTAGGATTAATGGTTTAGGGTTGGAGTTTAGGTTTTAGGGTTTAGGGTTTAGGGTTTTGGGTTTTGGGTTTTGGGTTTAGGGTTTAAGGTTTAGGGTTTCGGGTTTAGGGTTTAAGGTTAGGTTATAGGGTTTGGATTTAGGGTTTCGGGTTTTGGAATTTAGGATTTAGGGTTTAGGGTTTATGGTTTAGGGTATTGGAGTTTATGATTTAGGGTTTAGGGTTTAGGTTTAACTTTAGGGTTTAGGATTAATGGCTTATATTTAGGGTTTAGGTTTTAGCATTTAGGGTTTAGGGTTTAAGGTTTAGGTTTAGGGTTTAGGGTTTAGAGTTTAGGGTTTTGGGTTTGGGGTTTAGGGTTTAGGGTTTAGGATTTAAGGTTTAGGATATAGGGTTTGGGTTTAGGGTTTAGGGTTTTGGAATATAGGATTTAGGATTTTGGAGTTTAGAATTTAGAGTTTAAGGTTTAGAGTTTAGGAATTAGAATTTGGCGTTAGTGTTTAGGGTTTATAGTTTATTGTTTAGGTTTTAGGCTTTAGTGTTAGAGTTTAGTATTTAGGGTTTAGGGTTTAGAGTTTTGAGTTTAGGGTTTAGAGTTTAGGTTTAGGATTTATGGTTTAGGATATAGTGTTTAGGGTTAGTGATTAGGGTTTATGGTTTAGGGTTTAGGATTCGAGTTTTGGGATTAAGGATTAGGGTTTAAAGTTTTGGATTTAGGGTTTAGGGATTAGGGTTTAGAGTTTAGCATTAAGGGATTAGGGTTTAGGGTTTAGAGTTTGGATTTAGGGCTTAGAGTTTAGGTTTAGGCTTAGGGTTTAGGGTTTAGGGTTTAGGGTTAGGATTTTATGATTTAGACTTTATAGTTTAGGGTTTAGGGTTTAGGGTTTTCATTTAGGGTTTAGGGTTTAAGGTTAGGGTTTAGGGTTTAGGGTTGGTTTTAGGTGTTTAGGGTTTAGGGGTTAGGGTATAGGGGTAAGGACTTAGGGTTTACAGTTTATAGTTTAGGGTTCAGGGTTTAGAGTTTAGGGTTTAGGGTTTAGTGTTTAATATTAATGATTGAGGGTTATAGTTTAGGGTTTAGGATTTACAGTTTAGGGTCTAGGGTTTATGGTTTAGAGTTTTGGGTTCCAAGTTTAAGGTTTAGGGTCTAGGGTTTTGGGTTTAGGATTTAGGGTTAGGGTTTAGGGCTTAGGATTTAGGATTTAGGGTTTAGGGTTTAGAGTTTAAGATATAGGGATTAGGGTTTAGGATTAGGGTTTAGGATTAGGGTTTAGGGTTTAGGGTTAATGTTTAGGGTTTTGGGTTTTGGATTTAGAGTTTAGGGTTCTCTAGGGTTTTGGGTTTAGGGTTTAGAGTTTAGGGTTTAGTATTTAGGGTTTAGGGTTAGGGTTTAGGGTTCATGGTTCCTATTGAGGGTTTTGAGTTTTGGGTTTCGAGTTTAAAGTCATGGGTTTAGGCTTTAGGATTTAGGGTTTAGGGTCTAGGATTGTAGGTTTAGTGTTTCGGGTTTAGGGTTTAGGGGTAGTTTAGGATTTAGGTTTTAGGGTTTGCAGTTTAGGGTTTATAGTTTTGGGTTTAGGGTTTAGGGTTTAGGGTTAATTTTTAGTGTTTAGAGTTTAGAATTTAGGGTTTAGGGTTTAGTGTTTAGAGTTTAGGGTTTAGGTTTTAGGGATTAGGATTTAGGTTTTTTTTTTGAGTTTAACGACCCTTGGGGGGATCAGGGGCTTAGCAACACCCCCGGACCTTAGCATAAATGAAACAAAAAACAAAATACAAGGAGGGAGACATAAACCTTACCTCCAATCCTATGGTGGTTTAGAAGTCGATCATCCTACTAAGGTCAATCAACTCTTCCCTAATACTATAAAATGAAACCTAGCTTCTAAACACCTATGAGAGGACTCCTCTCGATACAAAGAAACTAGGAAAGCATAAATAAGGGAGACTCGCCCTTTACAAGTGAAAACAAGAAAGGAAAAAGCCTATGCCCTATAAAGGTCTTTCTTCATACAGCCCTAACTCGTAGGTAAGAGAGAACTATAATGAAGAAAGCTCGGTTATATAAAAAATAAAAAGAAAGCTCCATGATTGTATGATGTGGCCTTACACTGTAGTCAAAACAATCATCAAGGAGATCAACGAGGTTATTTAATCCTCTTAGTTTTCCTTCGTCTGAGGTTAGCCAAACCAAGGCTGTTTGTCCTGAGTAGCCCTCTGATATGAATAGTGAAATGACCCAAAAAGTTCTTAAAAATGTGCTTCGAAAGTTACCGAAAACTTGTTTAGCTATATATAAAAAAATCCGTTTAGTTTTTCGAAAATTCGACTTCATATTCTTGTTTAGGGGGTCAAATTGAGTGGTAAATGAGTCTAACCCAAATTTTAGAGCAACCGTATCAAAATCCGAAATTTCCAAGTGAAGCCTTTTTCAAGGGTCTACTTTGGAGGGTCATATCTCCTAGCACACAAATTATTGGGTGGCCAATAAAATATCCATGGAAAGCCCTTTGAGTTAGCTACCTAACGCACTTCGTTTCACCTCATT
>JAJOOR010002127.1:0-29848 GCA_036250505.1 Solanum acaule | reverse complement strand
GTAGAAGGAAAAAAAATGAAGCATAATTAGAGATTATTTTGCTAGATTTTTTTTTTCACTTTGACTTGTATTAGTAACTTAGTTACTTTTGATAGAATTTTTTAAATTTTGGTTTGTATAAATAATTTAGCTAAATGTATTGTCAACGCTAATCATTTGATCCTTTACTATTCTACTTTTTCTTTGTTATGAAGCAAAATTAATATAATTATCACATTTCAGCAACAAAAAACTATGATGATTAGGAGTTTCATTTTTATTATACTTGCAAAAAAAGTAATTGAAAAATAAAATATTAATTTCATGATGCCATTTTTTTTTTGCGTATGTAACAATCTGTTTTCGTCATCATCCTTTTTGGTTTGAAATGTATTTATAATTTTTATGCAGTCACCGCTTATTATATTTTCTTTGTTCATTTTTTGTATTTTCACCCCTTATTTTTATTTATTTATTTTACAAATAAAATCAATGTGTAATTAGTAATACATTTAATGTCTAATAAAATTATACATTTAAATTATTTATAACTCATGTCTCTTCATCTTACTTGTAACTTCTAATATTAAATATTATTCATAACTATTGTATGTATCATTTTTCATAATTCTTAATAATATTTAAAATATTATAATAAAGACATAATAAAAATTTCAATTTTGTTTTTACGAAATCATAGTGTGTATAGAAAATTAGTACTCCTACAAAAGATAGAGGAAGTTAAAACATATAAAATATTTACAACGTAATACAATATATTGTTATTTCAACATATTACCTCTTATTCCATTTACTTCACCACGATGAATATTTTGTTCTACTATATACATATACAAAAAAATACATTATATTTTATATGTTTTAAAAAAATGAAAAAAACGTATGATATTGCAGATGAAGAGAAATATTAATATTGTTTATATATTCGATACTAACCTAAATATAAATATTACATATTATTATCTTATAAATATTTCATATAGCCGCGCGAAGCGCAGATACTTTCACTAGTTCATAAATAAATTGAATGAAACTGAAAGTATATTGAAAGTATTTGAAATCGGACTGAAAATATATCAAAATTGTGGAATTTAAAAATCAAATGTTACCTTAATGTGGGGCTGATTCTTTGCCACCATTTTTTTTGTTTTTTTGATAAATATTCTTTGGAATGACAAAGAACGTAGAACTATTTTTTTTTACTTGCAATGAAATTTGAAAGAGATGAAAATGGAGAATATTAGGACAAGCTTTGCAGCTTTGGCTTAGGAGGGGAATGAGAAAGTTTTAAAATTTATTTTTCAAGTCATACCGATGATTAAATTTAACATATTTTTTTATGAAGTTGTTATTTTTAAGGCAAATGATCAAATTGAACACATTTATAGTACATTAAGGCATATATAAATCATATAAAATATATTAAGAATCAAAATAAAACAACCCCATTAATTAAGGACCATTTTGATCATGCTCACCCTTTGAATAAATTTGGGAAGTTCCCAAATTCGTCCTTTTTTTTTTTACTCTTTTCTTTTCAATCCCTAATGTTTTCCTTAATAACTGTTTAAACCCTCGATAAACCTTGTACCTCCTCCAACTCAAAGCCCTCACTTCTCAAATTTGAGAGTTTCCTCTCATTTCCACAGCTTCTCAAATGGCGCTGTTCGCCACCAGGCGCACTTTAGCTTCCACCATTTACCGTGCACTCTCTTCATCTTCATCATCATCATCATCATCTCGATTTCGATTTGTTCTTCCCCTTTTCTTCAATCCCCAGTATTACCCATCAGAGCAATTTGTTCCGACCCGTCCCAAGTCATCCGGGTCGGGTTACTCGCCCCTCAATGATCCTTCTCCCAACTGGAGTAACCGCCCCCCCAAGGAGACCATACTTTTGGATGGATGTGACTATGAGCATTGGCTAATTGTTATGGAGTTTCCTGAACCTAAGCCCTCTGAGGAAGATATGATCAATGCATATGTTAAAACCATTGCTGCCGTTGTCGGAAGGTACTCTGAAAAATAGCCCCTTTTTTGGTTTCTTGTTGGCATATTATACCTAGCTTGGATTTTTTTATTTTATTTTTTTATTTTATGAATAGATAGGAGGATGAAAGTACGTTGTGGTAAAACTGGTTTATCAAGCTCCTCATTGGCTTACTATACGTGAGACCTAATCAAAGAGACATACTATACCTGGGTCACCTATAAGCGAGGATGATAATTATTCAACTATTGAATTCATTGTTGTGACGCTGGAGGGCGAGTTGGTAACATGGGTAAAGACTAGTAGGGATTTTAGGTTGGTAGACTTTCAGAGGAAGAGTGTATGTAACACTTCAAGCGAATCTCATATCGAATAGGGGCTAGAAAATCTTAGGATGTATATAAAAAAGAAAAGCTTACTTGATAAGCACACTTTTGGGCTCGATCTGACGTAACTCAATGTCAAAGCCATGAATCATATTGGGCCAAAGTGGACAGTATGTGTCATGGGTTTAGGATAAGTCAAATTTGGTATCAGAGCTTGACTCCCTTAATACAGTGTAAGAGTGGGATGAACCTCTGTAAGTATACTAAAAGGTCCCATGAGGGAGGTGGATATGATGCCAATTGGGGAGTGTGATTTGTTAGAGAGTACTTTGAGTGAATCTCCTTCGGAGTGATCATTGTTGGAGTATTCTCTTGGGATATTTTTGGATAACTGGAGATTTTACTCTTTCTAATGCACATTTGATATATTTAATTTGCTCCTCTGTTCATGGATGTAGTCCGTCGGTCAAACTGACTGAACTCTGTAATTCGTTGTTTCCTTAATGTCCTTGTTATTGTTAGTAAACATTTAATTTGGTAAATTCCGCATTGTCCTTGCTATTGATCCTTATGTGAATCACTTTATTAAGCTTCAGTTGGATTCAGAAACAAAATTAATTAAAATGTGGTACAAGAGAAGAATAAAAACCTTTTTTTTTTGAAATTTGAGCATTCCAATTTCCTACCGTGTTGTTTCTGTAATGACATGATGCAGTTCACTAGGGATTGGAGAACTCAATAACGTTGTGCTTTGCAGATTTTCATGTAGTATGCTACTTTCTAAGATAAAACTGCTGAATCACATTTTGTTCAAGTTTAATTTGATTTAGTGACAAAAATTGGAATAAACAGTTGTAAATGAGAAGGATAACAATTTGTTTTGCAAAACTTTGCATTCCAAATTACTACCATGTTGTTGCTACTACAACATGATATGGTTCACTAGGGATTGGAGAATTGGGGTAATGTTGTGTTCTTTTATCATATGAAATAACATTGTGTTTTATAGACTTGAATGTAGTTTCTTTTCTGAGAGAAGATTTTTCAATCACAGTTTATTCAAGTTTAATTTGATTTGGAGACAGAAATTGGTATTAAAGCAAAGTAAAACAGATGGAAAACAATTTTTTTGTGAAGGTTAACATTCTAAGTTGCTACCATGTTGTTCCTTTTTTAATAAGTACATGATGCAGTTCATTAGGGATCGGAAAATTGGGTAATATTGTGGTGCATTTCTATGTATGGTTGTGTTACTTGTTCACTGTATATCTCAATATATTTCCTTGATTTCCTTGTTTTGATCTCTTCTAGTCTTTTCTGTTGAATTCTTTACAGTTCATAGCTTTATTTATTTATTTATTCTTTCAACAGATCTTCATAGCTTTATTAACTAAGTAGTTCTATTAACTTCTGCAAACTTGTCTACCAAGTTATGAGTTCTAACTATGCTGCAGAGTAATTATATTGGTGCATATATGACCCATTATGTGCTTGAATACTGATGTATGTCGAATTTGTCGGTTTAGCTTTTCTACATCAAGGACCTTATTCTTAGAGTTGAATATACTGAATAAGATTTTAAAATGAATGGTGTTATTTCACTGCTTTGACTAGTAAACCTTTTTGTGTATTGTTAGGCATATGCTGTTTTGTTTATGTAATGGACTAGTGGTATTTCATAGCTGTTTGTTGGTATGCAGTGAGGAAGAAGCCAAAAAGAAGATTTACTCTGTTTGTACAACCACATACACTGGGTTTGGTGTTTTGATTTCTGAAGAGCTTTCCTACAAAGTTAAAGGTATGTGGTTTTCTTTGCTGGTCATTTATGGTGTCTTGTTCTTTCATTTGTTTCCTTGAGTTACTTGTTAATTGTTATCTGAAGTTCCATTCTCTCCATTCTCAAATTGTCTTGTCATTATAAAAGGTTAAGAATTGGTATTTTCTAATATCAGGTTAAGTAGGGGCAAATACTTAGTTATTTTGGGATAGCAACTGAAATGGGGATAATCTTGAAGTTCTAAAGTGAACATACAACTTTTGTTCGATGATTTGAAGAAGGAATGAGCATTCACATTCCTCTTTTCCACACTTACTCTAGAATGTAGAGTTAAGCCTTGGGTGCTTACTTGGTGCTCTCTTTAACTTGTGAATATTGGATATGTAAGATCTAGGTTTAAGGCTTACACTTGTAACATAATCAGCTTCTGTATGAGATTGTAGGTTATCTAAAACAATGTTAAAGCTCTGCAATAACTTCCATGCAATAATCAGCTTACCCTTGATACTTTCGCGATTAAAAATATCAACTTTTGATTGGCTTTCGACCAGAATGAAGCGGAATCTAAAAATAGGATTCATATGGTCGACCCCAATAACTTTGGGGTTAAGTCTCAGTTGACTGGATTGTTAGGCTCGCTTAAACCTAGAATTAGGTACATCACAGGGTGAATGATTTTGGTCGAATAGGCAACTGTTCGGTGTGTGCAGCAATAAAATAAGTAATGTGCCTCATCACCCATGAGCTCTGTCCTTAGAAGACATCACTGAACAGTTCACTTAGTTGTTATTTTTTCAACTTCTTTGTCCAGATAATTATTGTTTGTGCTTGTAAAATATACAAGTAGTGCTACATGTATATTTTATTGTATGCTTTTTAGGGATGGCAATGGAGCGGGGCGGGGCGGATGCGGGGCAAACCTGCAGGAACCCGCAAAGACTTTACCCCACTCTGCACCGCATAGCACAATTTCTATTTTTCCTCCGCCCCACATGAACCCGCCTTGTTTAAACCCGCCCCGCATAATTCATAATTTTTTTAATTAAAAGAAACGTAACAGTTATCAATCGTAGTTACTGCTAATATTGAAAGAATAATATATATATCTTCATTTGAAAGCTAAGTTATAGAATTTCATTATATGGTAGCTTCATTAACTGAACTAAGCTAAGAATTGTGTATTAATTTCATTAACTGAGCCTGTTACTGCTAGTTTCATTAACTGAACTAATTAGCTTTAATTCATGTTCCATCTTTGTCTTTCTTTTTATACATATACATAGATTTGATTAATTGTGTATTAATTATATAAGAGCCATTAAAATTTATTGAATTAGAGAGGAGTGAATTAAAGAAGGTAAAGAATGAAATCCAAAGTATTTTTATAAGAATATATTAAGAATTTAATTTTGACTAATGTCCAAATAATTAGTACCCATGTACCCGCCCCGCCCCACCTATTTTTCTTTAAAAATATTGTGTACCCGCTCCGCCCCTCCCCGCCCCCCGCAAAAGTTCTAATCCGCCCCGCCCCGCAAACACTAAAACCCTCTCCACCCCACAACCGCCCCGCCCCATTGCCATCCCTGATTCTTTTGTGCTTTTCTTCATTATCTTTTGTACACTTTGTGAAGCTCCATTTGACCTTTATCTATTCTTTCGTTTTTCACATTAATATTAATAACACTGCTAGTTTATTGATTGAACTTTAGAATCGGCTTAACCTTCTGTATGAGAAAACTATTACCCTTCCCTAATATTGGCCTGCATGCACTTTGAGGTTTGGTCTCCCCATTAGTAGTTAGCAGATATATTGTTATTCTCAGAATTCTGTTATTTGATTTCATCATGATTGATTTCCTAATGTCATATGTAGGTCTACCTGGTGTTTTGTGGGTCTTGCCAGATTCATATCTAGATGTCCCCAACAAGGATTATGGAGGTTGGTTTGCTGAAAACTTATGTTTCTATGCCTTTGGGATTCTTCTGTCACTAGTAGCATGTCTGTTTCACCTGTTTACTGTTTCCGTTGATTGATGTTTAGGTGATCAGTTCATAGATGGAAAAGTCATCCATAGGCCACAATATAGATTTAACCAAAACCAAAGTACTAGACCCAGGCCCCGACCTCGTTATGACAGACGCCGGGAGACCATGCAGGTTGAAAGAAGAGAACCAATACAAAGAGGAGCATGGGTACCCAATCAGCAACATCCTGCACAACCAGTGTCAATTGAAGGCCAGAATTTCTCCCATGGAACTGGAGGTCCGGCAGGATCTCAAGGGAATAATAGTTGAAGCTCCTATGCCAATTGGCATACAGTAAAATCTGTACTAATGGGATTAGGTTGGGTCAGATACTATTTGCCTCGTAAATTGTTTGTTTCATGAGTTCTCAACTGAGTGAAAGGGCATATTTTTCAGATGATGGAAATGTGAATATCTTTTCGTACCTGAACACATCAAGAGCATTGTGCCATATTCTAGGAGGTGAATCTTCTTGTTTAAGTTGTCTTTAGGAAATGGTTTGCATATTTAAGTGTTGTAGAACAGTAATTCAAAACAGTGTCAAATCAGAGATGTTAATTTGAATGATGTTTGCTGTTAAATTTGTTTCTTTCATTTGGTTTATCTCATTAGATGAGAAAGCATATATAAGGGGTGGTCCTTTCTTTTTCACTGTTCTCATAATTTCAAGCAGCATAACTTTCAATGTGTGTAAGTTTGAGACTGAGGCATGGAATTCTTCAATTAGCTGGAAGGACTTCAAGATTATATTTTCGTGATTAATTTTATTTTGTGGGGTTGATTTTGCTTTTGCGAGATGAAAGTATGGAATTACATATTTTTTGTTTTTTTTGCTGTCGTTGTCTGTGAATGTTATATGAATTAAGTTGTACTGTGAATTACTGATAGAGTATGTTTAATCATATTGGTAAGAAAAAAAAGATTTCCATTACCTGATGCTTAAAATTGATTGGCGATGATATTTATATTTATCATTGCAGATTTAAACATACACTACTTTACTAAATCAATATAGGTGAGATCATGAAATATTATTAACTAGTAAACTTAGCTGCGCCATGTAAAAAAGTTTTAATTTTTTTTTTAATTTTCAAATTCAAATAGATTAGATAACAAATTTTAACACTTAGATTTGTAATTATAACTTGATTCAGAATTGATTTCATCAAAAATAAAAAAAAATCCTTAAATTAGCCCTGTCTAATAGTTGTACTTTTTTTATGGTTGAATAGTAGCTATTCTTTTATGTTAGTTAAAATATAATAATTAAGAACTTGTGACTTTATTATCCATTTGAATGAGTTCTCAAAATTAAATATGGTCACCTATGATATTTTGTAAAAAGTATAAAGTGGGACTTTTAGTTTTTTTTTTAAAAGTCAAAAGAATTAAAATAGTAACACATCCAAACACGCTCTTAGAAATATGAAAAATTATTTATAATAGATACTATAATTAGAAGACTTAAAAGAGTACTTCAATTGTATATTAAAATTTAAAGTATTTTCTCTATATGTTGATTCTTTGGAAAGAAAATGGGTGATACATGATTTTAGGTCTGCAAAATAAGTAATAAATGAGCAATTATAAAAGAATAATAAAAGGTTTTATGTTATAAAGATTAAAAAAATAATTCTTATAATATCTAATAAAAGTTTATAATTATACTCTTGGTTTTTTTAAAAATAAGGTGAATATAAAAAAAAAATTGTTCACAAATAATAGAAATATTTATAATTATTAACGATAAATAATATTCCCATATAATTAAAGTGTAAGAGAAAAAGTTAAGTAAATATTTAGAATAATTATAATGGAGGATGAATGGTTAAGTAATAAGTATATTTGGAATAATTATCTCTATTAATTGTTTCCTTAATAAATATCTCTCCTATAATTCTATGTTTTTTTGAATTTATTCCAACACGATTTTTTGATTTCTCTCTTTTTTCTTATTTTCTTTTTCATTTTTTCCATCTTTGCTTATTTAATTTCATTAAGAAAACAGTAACAATTAGCATCGTATCTTAAAAGAATCAAGTTAGCTTGTCTTTAACTTTTTTACTAATTTGTATTTTAAAAAAAAAAGAGTAACAGTTAGCATCTTATCTTAACATAATCAAGTTATATAGCTTGTCTTTAGCTTTTTACTAATTTATGCAAAATGTCAAAAATGAATTCTCTTAATTAATTTTTCTTATATTCTTCATGATTCATATTTTCTTGAAAATTTAAAAATAACTTCATAATAATTTTGATTATCTCCCTCCTCGAAGTGTATCCACAAACACATTTAAATGTTTTTCGAGAATTGTTTTTTATGCTAACTTTTATTAATGATTTTGCTCTTATAATTTCATTAAAAAAAATCCAAATCAATTTTTCTCTTTTATATATCTTATTTTGTATCCTCCTTATTAGAAATAAAAATAATTACACAAAGTAGTCTTTGTCGATAGCTTTTGCACTATAAAATTAAAGTAGAGGACAATTAAGCTCAAAATGAATATATTTGGATAGAAATGTTATTTTGATGTGATTTTAAGATGTCACAAGCTTGAACATTAAGTAATTGGTGGTTATGAAGGTATAAAGTTGGAAGTTATAGATATTACTAATAAGTACTAAATAAGTATAGAGGTTATGAAAGATGAAGAGGTGTGAGTTTAGGATAAAAATTAAACAAAAATAAATAAATAGATAAAAATAAGAGAAAAAGTAAAAAAAAAATACATATATTTTTAATAAACAGAAGTATGTTTAAGTAAAATCCTCCACCATTTTTTGTGGTTTAATTTTATTATATGACATATTTTTTGTTTATCTTATTTTAGAAATTTCAAATTAATTGAAAGACTCGAAATATGCTTCTACTAATAAACATTACCTTTAATAATTACTATTAATTTTGAACAATATATTTTGCATTACCTAATATTTTTTTTTTTTACTTTTTCTCTTATTTTATATTATAGGAGAGAAATTTATTAAGGAAAAATTAATTAAAATCAAATTAAGAAGGGGCAGAGAATCAAAAAGTTAATCAAAAGACATAGAAAAAATTTAAATTTTTCAAAAAAAGTAATGTTGCCGATGTTATAAAATAAAATAAGAAAGTAGTTGATCTTTTGTTAATTGAATTTTCAAAATTGTTAAACAACATTTTGACTTGTAAATAATTTATGTATCTAAATAATATAATTAAGAATGTAGGGTTAAATTATGTATTTTTACCATATCATTGTTATGTGATTATGACATATGAAATTATAAGAGGAAACGATTAATTTGATTCTTAGCTATATAAGAAAAATAATTAGTTTGATGATAATTTTTTCCAAAAATTAATATATAATATAGTGTTGGTTCTTAATGACTCATATTGTTAATGAATTATTTTTAAAAAATTAAGTTGTATGATTTTTTCATATTTCAATTGAGGATTCTTTTCATACTCTCTATATTTCTTTTCATATATATATATATATATTGTGTGCAATATTTAGTATTTTATTATACTTTATATTGAGATTTGAAATATTACTTTTGTTGTTACTTATCTTTATTATATATTCATATAGTAATTCTATAGCTAGTAAGCATGAAGTGATTGTTAGACGAAATTGAATTTCACATCAGTAAAAATAAGATATACTGGTGGTTTTCCAATTAACTAAGTTGATAAGGAACCAATCATCTCTTGTTGCATTGGAGATTTGGCTAGAGAACTATAAACAATCCTTACAATAACAACAACAAAAAAAACATAAAAATAAAATTAACTAATCAAACAAAAATATTAAAGAATATTTAGTTATGATTTGAAGAGGAAAGAAGGATCATATTCTCAACATAACATAATTCAATTCTCCAAAATCTACAAAGAGACAAAGAGGGTAAAAATAATCAGAGTCTTTAGAAACTACAAGAATAAGCAAACAAAGAATCTCAAGAAACTACAAAGAGAAGCAAAAGAGAAAAAACAAATTATTTTTTTCTATAAAAAAATAATAATGGTTAGTATCATCAAGAATCCAAAAAAATAATATTAAATGTATAATTACAATATAAAAAAGTGATAATTATAAGTATTAGATATGTCAAATTATTTTACCTCGTAAAATCAAACTATGCAAAAATATCTAACATTCTTCCTTATACATTTCTCTCTTGCAAAATCAGATCAAAGAAGACAAAAAAATTAACCAATCAAAGAGACAAAAGATGAAGAATAAGAAAAATGAAAATAAAATAATCATCATACATGTCTCAAAGTTGGTTTTTATAAGTGTAATATTTAGGAGTTATAAACTACTTGTATATTAAATAATTTGAAGGTTATGAATATGAAAGGTTATTAGGAGTTATATATGTTACTAAATCAATTCATATTTGAATTTATGTAATTGAAGAGGTATGAATTAAGGAGATGGTTTTATAAAATAAAATAATTGAAGAAAATTAGAGAAAATGTAAAAAAAAAAACCACAAAAAAGATAAATAGAATCCTTGGCCATTGAGAGGTGCCACATCTCCATCTCTTTGAGCTTGCCGTCTTCTCCTCCTTAGCACAACTTTTCCCTACCAAAAATGCCTAAGCAAATCCACGAGATCAAGGATTTCCTTCTGACAGCCAGAAGGAAGGATGCCCGAACTGTCAAGATCAAGAAGAACAAGGATATGGTCAAGTTCAAGGTTCGCTGCTCCAAGTACCTCTACACACTCTGTGTGTCCGACTTTGAGAAGGCTGACAAGTTGAAGCAATCACTTCCTCCAGGTTTGAGCGTGCAAGATCTGTGAAGAAGGATTTATGCTTTTCAGAGTTACTAGGCAATGGAGAATTGTGTTTTATTTTTTGCAATGTCTAATGTTTAAGCTTTAGATATTAATTTGAAAGAACTCATTACTTTTTACTCATATTGACAGTAATGTTGAGTCTTAATGATGCCAAATGAATTTTGAAAAAAAAAAAAAGAGGTGCCACATCACTTCTTTTTTATTATATCCTTAGAATTAAAAATACTTAGTACCTATAGGGAATCAAACATTATTATGATTATCATGTTTGCTTATACAACACATCATTCATGCTAATAGCATAAAATGAAACATATTCAATACCATTTTCACTTGGTAAGAAAAAGAGCATGGAAACATCGCATAGCTCTATACAACCTAGATAAATCTATGCAAGATTTAGAACATACTTTTTTATCTGTAAGCCTAAAATTTATAAAATTAATTGTAGCAATTCATGAGATAAAATTGATCAGAATACAAGAGTATTTTGAATACAAAAATGCAAAAGGTATCCTAAAAAGAAATCTGCTTTATACAGCATAAAAAATGTCTAATGCATACAAATTCCGCATAAATACATCCACGATGTGTCAAAATACATCACAACCCCCCTATTGATATATATATATATATATATATGATTTGTAGAGATACTATTTAATCGATAAATTAATATTTATTAATTTAAAGAGTGTTTCGACACCGCCAAATTCGTTCGGGATGAAATCTCACAGAAGTTAAATGAACTCACTTGTGCAAAATGTCATTCATGAACTTGAGGTCATGATTAATGATCTTGGTTACCGCAATAAAATGGACGTTAATAACCTATTGGAATGGGTGAAAATGGTACATGTTCAGAGGTTCAAAGCTTAGAAGAAATTGTGGATACCATCGAAAGAAATAATGTTGATGATAAAGTTGAAGTTGATACAATACTTTTGTAACCAGTTACCGTAAGGAAGCACTTATTGCATTTAGAACTCTTCACAATCTATGGTGCAGTTCGAAAAGACAACACCGAAACTTTTGGATGCAATAAGAAAAGTTAGAGATGAACTTTAACTAGATTTAAATTTTAACCAAAAACAGAACACAATAGAATCATATTTCACTAAATTGTCTTAGATATATTTGTACTTTTTATGAATTATTAATTTATAATATTAATGGGACCATATATTACATATAGGGATCTTCTGAAAATATATTATCTTATTATTTTATCGAAATGAATGATATTTTCCATTGACCCAAGTTGGAACTGGAGAAAAATATTATCTTAAAGAGGTTATTAATTAACCGAGTATACATTTAGTGAGGTTTTACTGTAGTTGGAATTTTTAAAAGCTTGAAAACTAGAAAAAATGAATTTGTAATTTGCTCAAATTTTTGATAAATCAATGATTGAAGTGTTAGGGTTTTGCCTTGATTTTCTTACCTTATTTGAAGTTAATTATTTCTTAAAAGAAAAGACAAAACATTACCATAAATGTTTTTACTTTTCATGAAAGAAAAATATATATTTTTCTTCCATATTTGGTTTATTCTTTGCTTAGTGGGAAAGTCTAGAATCCTACAAATTGAAGATCCCTATTCTCAGAACTGATCACAATAGAATCCACAATGTAATAAATAAAGAGTTTTATTTATGGGGAGATTTTCCCTCAATAGTTTTAATATTTTCTTTTTATTAGTTTTTCATATGTAGGCCAATTGGCTAAACCATATAATAATATTTTGATTTTTAGTATATAAGTTTTTATTATCTGATTTATCAACTATATGATATGCAATTGTAAATTTCCGCATGACGCCCTAATCACCTTTCGAACCCCAACATGAAGTTCATTGGAGATATCATTTTGAAGTGGTTAAAATTTGATGTTATTGGATAAAGATTGGATCCATTTTAGATGGAGTTTTGTGGTGGAAGTTTTTAAGAAATCAAACTCAATTTTTGTATAATTTGATATGATAATACACCTCTTTTACTATAACAATCTTCACGGTTGTTTTGTGATTTCTGTCTATATTTTCTTCATAGCAACTAGTCAATATTTTAAGTTGACGAAGTCAGAATTGAGTTCTACGTTTCCCACTAGGTCAAGAGGATGATTTATAAGTTGGTTGGATGTTTGCACATATTTTGAGGCGTTTTGGGAGTGATTTAGACCAGTGAGTGGAATTATAATTTCTTTTAGTTTAAAGTTTATCATGGTCAACATTTGATCGAGGCAACATTAGAATGGTGATGTTGATCCCAACGGATCTGAAACATATTTAATGATTGATTTGCATTATTTGTTAATTGTACTTATAATTCAATTGTAAATGCTCGAATGAGAAATTTTAAAGGACAGAGTGTATGACACACCTGAAGCATAATAGATCAATCAGTTTCAAGATAAAGTTCCTTCAAAAGGAGAGGAGCAAATGTCCAAGGTAGTCAAAATAAAGATGCAATTGTTTTAAAAGAGCATCACGATATAATATTTTATACAATTTTAAGAAAGATTCAGATATCTGAAAAAAATAAGTTATGTCGTATTAGAATCGATATCAAATTACCATCGACTATATCTTGACATAATATAATGTTCAATATTATAAAATGATGACGAGAATCTTGAGTTTAAATATGTCAAAGTAGGTGGACAAATAAATTGATTAGACAAATAAAATATGCAATTCAGTATATTTCGTTTCACTTGAAAAAATGATGCTTAGATTATAGTCCATAGACTAAAGAATAATATCGCGGAGTACATATAAGTTATTATGCGAAAAGTAAAAAGAAAAGTTAAATAGTAAGAGATAAAATATTCCTTATATCTTGGGACATGAAAAAAAATTCACGAAAGTCTTGACATTATTATATAGAGATGTGTTCTTTATGGTTAAATGCAATGAGTTTTCTTTCTATCTAGAAATGTAAGAAAAACTTGAATGCGTGTAAAATTTATTATGTGACAATAAAATTTATAAATAAATTTATTTGCAACAAATTTTAAACATATGGAAAATAAATAGACCACACAAATAAAACCTGAAGAAACATAACTTCATTGATAAATATGCAGGTACAATTCTGTTCCTCCCTTGATTCTACTTTCCTAAGATTTATCCATGATTCGAAGGCCGTTAGTGGCGTATTTCTCGAACTAGGATGATTTAGATTTGATCTATATATGAATATTCCATGACTTTTGTGGAATATTCGAGATCTTGATCTTTAAAAATACCCAAGAATTTATGGGATATTTTGAGATGCCTTTTATGGGATATTTTGAGATGTCTTTTAAGGGAATTTAGTACCCTTTATATAGGTATAAACTAGGGTTTAGGGTTGAGTAGCCTCCAAGAATTCTAATTGAAACTGAACACATTTTCTAGAGTCCCAATTCTAATTGAACACGTCTTGTAGAGTCCGCAAAATTTCAATGGGAGAATTTAAATTGTTTAAACGGTATAAAGGTTCTCGAAACCTTTCTTACATAAAGCTTCAACAAATCTTATATGAACTAAAGTGAGTCCATTGAATACCCTAATAGTTGTAATATCAGTAGATATAAATAAATATTATTTTACGTCATAAAAATGATGAATATATTGGAACATGATTAGTCATATATTTGAAAATAAACTGTTGATATAAATTGTTTGTTCTAACAAATATTGTCAAAAAATTGATGGTTATACAAACACACGACATTGCATGAAGTTATTTTTTAAAATAATTCGTTTGCATGTGAAGATACTGTGAAGTTATCATTTCTACTAGATAGTCAATTATTGATATTTATTTTAAGTTAAGACCAAGATGCTAGCAACTTATAAAATAAATGACTCATGAAGACATATAAATCCTGTAAGTTTTCTTTGAAAAGAAAGTTCCAATATTATATAAAACAATGTTGCTTGTGTGACTCAATTGAATGAAGAACACATCGAAAAAAGACAAATTTAAATATATTTCGCCATTTTTTTTTGTTAGTAATGACTAATAGCTTCAAGAGAATGTATACAATATTGGAATGTGTCATCTTCAAAAAATAATGTAGTTTATTTTAGAAAACGTAAAATATGTTTTGCACTCTTTTTTTAGCTAGGTTTTGTTCCATAGAGTATTCTTGGCAAAGTTTTTAACGAAACAATAAACAATACATATTAAAAGTTACTTCATTCGTTTCAATTTATTTAACTTGACATGGAGTTTAAAAAAATAAAGAAGACGTTTGAATTTTGTTGTCTTAAATTAAAGATATGCTGAATATATCATAATATGATCTTTAATCTTGTAGACTTAAACATGTCATGTGAAAAGTTAAAATTAAAAAATTACTAAAAAGGAAAAGAGCCATTTTTTGAAATAGTCTAAAAAAAAAGTAGACTAAACAAATTGACATTGGAGTATGTGTTTTCCTTCACTAGGATTTTTCCCCACAAAATTTTCTTAGTAAAGTTTTAACGGAACACATTTATTTATAGACATTCAAGAATGAGTGTAAAAACTACTATTATAGTTAGTGTGGATATTCATTATTCTAGAACTTAATTCCACACCTTCACGACCTCCCCCATAATCTTCTTCCATAACTTTCATAATTAAATAACCTTTAGTATGCTTCGACATATAACCGTAGATATCGAAACTTCGTAAGACTTTACAAAACAAGTTTAATTTCAGTTAGGGTACTTAGAAGCTAGACTACTCTAAACCCTAACTCATGCCTACATAAAGGGTAAGACATCTCGAAAATTCCATAAATTCATAGAATATTCACAAAGAAATCAAGATGTGGACTAACTCTTCTTGACAATTAAATCCTTTAAGAACATCCATCAAATAAATCTCAAAGAGGTCCAAATCATCTTACGTTCGAGATATATGCTACTAATTGTCCTCGGGTCATGAAGAAATCTTAGGAGAAAGAATCAAGGGAATACACAGATTTGTACTCACAATTTTGATAAAATAAAGTCATATTTTTATTTTATTTGTGATTACAATTTATTTTCTATCCCTTCAAAATTTATTGCAAACAATAAACTGCAAATATAAATATAAGTGTTCATATTAGATACTCCATTTGTCCCTAATTACTTGTCCATTTTGACAAATCAAGAAAGGACAAATTTATTTTACTTATTATACCATCAATTAATTACTTTGAAAAAAATAGAACTTCTTGAAAATTGTAAGTTTTTAATTCATTTACTTCATATTTAATATGGGTAAAATGGTAAATTCACTATGTCAATCATTGTTTTCTTAATAGGTGTGTTAGTTCAAAAGTGGACAAGTAATTAGAGACAAAGGGGTATTCTTCAAACTTGGAAGAATAAATAAATTCTCTTTCATTTTTTTTTCTTTATTGTATTGTACTTACTTTCATATCTTGATAAATTATAAGTAGTAACTCTTTTAGGCGACCAACATGGGTTGTGGTGCACTGGTGGGAGTGCTTCACCCTTAATCAGGGGCCTCGGGTTTGAGCCCTGGGTATGGAGAAGCGTCACTCTCGAAAAAAAAATTCTCTCTACTTGCTGCCAACAATCTTTCTTCGGAATTATTTGAATGGGTCGATCCTCCCATCCCGTAGGTTTTAACAACTTATCCTTAGGTCTCCTCGCCAAGAGCTCCCCGACGACGACAGAGGAAGCAACCTGTCTGCTGTGGCTGGGCAGTTTTTTTCTTTCACAATAAGACCTGGACGATTATCCCTACCTTCAGTAGCTTACTAGAGGCCTTCGTCGGGCTTTCGTCCCTTCGCCTATAGACGGCGGCATGGCTTTGCAATTGCTCATGACTTGGTATAGAGCTGTGTAGTCGTCAGTTTTACCATCAGAATGCCTATGAGATAGTGGTTGTACTTTCGAATGCCTTCTTCCTTACTTTTCTGAGAAGTCCTTTATGACTATACTATAAAGGACAGGGGGTGTTTGCCTTTGGAAACTTAGCTACTTAAGATGGGTCATGCCGTGCGCGGTCCGAATTTAATCGGAGTTACAATGTGGTCTCCGGACACTGAATGTGAAAAAAAAAAAAAAAACTCCTTTAGGCAAACAATTTATCAAATAGTAATATTTTGGAATTTTTCATCTTTATTGCAGTTCTAAAATTTGACTCATGTTCTAATATTTGACTCCACAACTAAAATGAAACCAATTTTGAGGTGACAGTCAAATGGTTATAAATTATGCAAATATATTAAAATATTACGGTATGCAAAAAAAACTTAAAAATAGAAAACAAATAAAGAAAAAACTAAAATGAATCTCCCTCAGGGCAATAAATTCTATATTCCTTTTAATTACCCAACATTTTCGGCATTTCCCTTTCTTCCACCTCCGCCGTGTCGGTTCATTCTCCGATCTGAGCTCCGATTATCATCTCGCCGGAGCTTCAATTTAGCATCAGCAACCTATCTTTCCGGTATCTGAATAATCATTCTTTTCTTATTTGTAGTTTTCATTATCATCAGGTACGTTTCAGAATTTAATCAGATCTAATTCCTTTTTTCTCTGATCTTCGATTCCGCCATAATTCCCGATCTGTGGACTAAAATAATTTCAACTAATATACAAGGGCTTTAGTTTAATTTCCCAGATATTCAGACGAAAATATGAATTCAAATTACGGGAAATCAGGTTCTTCTGTCAATAATTTCGATTTTGATCTGAGTTTGAACTCTGGTCGATCTCGATCTCTTAATGATCAGAAGAATAAAACGTCGTCGTATTCTTCTTCTTCTTCATCATCCTATTCATATTCATCAACGCAATCAAAACCAAATTCTGGATCTTCATGGACTCAACCGAACAAATCAACATGGACTCACCAACCAGTAGGGTCGTCATCTGGACCGAATTCAATGGCTGGTGATATATTTGGGAAGAGTTGGGGATCTTCAACTCCTTCGACCACTAGCAATGTAGCCTCAAGTGTTGGGATAGCTAACAAAAACCCTAATTTGTTTGGTGATTTGGTGAGCTCAGCATTGGGAGGAAATAAGAGTAATAGCAATGCCCCGTTAAAAAATGCTGCCCCAACTGCTAACAAGAGCGCGTTCTCTATGAGTGGTATGGCTGATAATCTGCCAAAGAGCGGCAATTCTGTGAAAACTGGTGGTAGCTGGGGTTCAGCTGGAAATTCTGGTAGCGGTAGTGCTGGTGCTTATAATTTTAGTGCCAGTGTGAATCAGAGTGGTGGTAATAGTAAAATACCTAATCTTGGAGGTACATCATTGAAAAATATGGCTGGAAGTGGAGTTGGAGGAGGTATGGGTGTCAATAAGGACCCTTTTGGTTCGCTGGTTGATTTTTCGTCTAAGCCCAGGCCTAATATGAAGTCGAGTAGTAAAGAAACTAAGAATAATAGTTCAGGGGATGATGTGTTTGGAAATTTCCAAAATGCTACTAAATCAGGTGGATCAGAATTTCCAGCAGATCCGTTTCCTACAAGTAATATTAATGCTTCAACTGGGTTGAATTCGGGTGGTGCTTATTCCAAAGTTGATGATTTCGGATTCACTAATACTCAGAGTCAACCATCTACTACTCAGTCTTCAGGTGTGGGTGATTTTGATTCGCTTTTTTCATCAACTAATGCTTCATCTGGAGAAGCTGCTGGAGTGAGTGAGAACCAGCAGTTTACAGGGGGTGATGATTGGGGGTTTGAATCAGAATTTGTGGGTGCTAACGATAGCAGTGGAACAACTGAAATTGAAGGGCTTCCACCACCACCTTCTGGTGTCAGTGCTTCTGCAGCGAAGAACAAGGGAATGGATAATCACAAGCAGGGACAATATGGTGATGCCATAAAATGGTTGTCGTGGGCCGTCATTCTTCTCGAGAAGGCCGGTGATGAAGCTGGTGTAATGGAGGTTCTGTCAAGTAGGGCCTCATGTTACAAAGAGGTAGGAGAATACAAGAAGGCTGTGGCTGACTGTACAAAGGTATGATCATTAACCATGCTTTGTTAGTTACACGAAGACCTTTATTATCTTTTAGATATTAATTTGTGGTCATTTATTTTTAATGCACGTTAATGGCATTTCATGGAAGATTTTGCACCTCGTTTTATGAAATACTTAAAGAAATATTTACAGACTCCTCTCTGCACTGTAAGTTAGGCTAGCTATCACAAACTAGCTTCAATGTAATCCTAGTTTCAGAAGAGTATTTTCTCATTTACACAATTTATCATTTATGGGAATGTGGTAGACACTAAATGCATGCCTCCATATTTTCTTTTGTAAAGCTGAGTACAATTTGACTGAATATCAATGAAACAAAAGGTGATAAAGTGACATAAGCAGTGTTCTCTTCTTATTTTATACATTTCGCATTTGGTTTTGATTGTCTGTGATGTATAATCTTGGCTCTTTCGGCATCTTCATGGCATATATCATCTTATAGCACTTATGGTACTAACAAAGTCATAGGTATTAGATAATATTTCAAACCCAGATGATGCATACATAAAACACTACCACTGTGTGTTCGTCATGTCATTGCAGACATACTACATTTTTTGAGGATGATCATTGCAGACATACTTCATCTTGATGCATTTACTTGTCAAACGATATCTTTACATGGACGGTTTTTAAACTAATAATTCAGATTAAGGACTCTAGAAGATATAAAGTGCAGATGTGGAAATTGATGTATCATATTTACACCATGTCATTTATAGAAATATCAAATTATTCTTTTGAAAAATGATCAATACTGATGTGCCAAGTAACTAGCCATAAAAAAGTAACTGGAGAAAGTCTGACCAAAAAGTTCTCTGGAAAAAAATAATCTTACAGTAACAATCTGTATGTGGATTACTCTGGTTAATTTAGATGCGAAGACATTGCCAGATCACGGCTGAGAACTATTGTGAATTCACTTTATTCAATGTGTTATCATAAGAATAAAGACTTATTGCTGCATTTTGTTGTGCAGGTGCTAGAACAAGATGGCAAAAATGTTTCCGTCCTTGTGCAGCGTGCTCTGTTGTATGAGAGTATGGAGAAGTACAAGCTTGGGGCGGAAGACCTCAGAACTGTTATGAAAATTGATCCTGGTAATAGGGTGGCGAGAAGTACCGTACACCGCTTGACTAAGATGGCTGGCTAAGAGGGTTTTGGCATATTAGATCTCTTAGCTTTTACTAGGCACATATGATTTGAGAACTGCTCCCCTTCTCATACCAATTCTGGGGAACTCTTACGAAGAAATTCTTTCTACATTTTCTGGTTCTTGGTTTGTTATCAGTTGTATTTTAATCTTTTTTCTTCTTTGCCACGGTGAACTTCCATTATAATATCTTAAAATTGCTTTGTACTGGAAATTCTAAGTACTGCATATTTTATTCTTTTGATGTGTTCTCATGTTTATGGTCAATTGGTGTGTGAGATTTAAGGTATAATTGATTGATTGATATGTTGATAAGGTGCAAAACCTTTTTTAGTGATAATTAAGGTTGGAGAATATTTTACTTGATTCTTTTTTACATGATCATGTTGATGTAAAAATGTCCGCGACAGACTTGAATACGATCAAACTCATACCAAGTCACTCCATCTCAAACTTCACCCTTGTACATACCTGTCATTTGACGCATTCTTCCTACAGTGTCATGCGAGAAAATCTTGACAACTGGGGTGAAGAGTTTGATCACAATTATCGTCATGTTATCATTCAATATACGATTTGATCACAATTATCGTCATATTGTCTTTCAAGATATGATTGGCAAAGTCCGTGAAATTGCCAAAACTTAGAGGTGTTGGTTCGTCTAATTTTAGTCGTTGACCACATTCTTTTGATGGGAGGATTTTGTTGGAAGAACTATCACACTTCAATGGGAAGTCATCCATACTGCAACTAGTAAAGCGGATGGAAGTTGATGAAAATGTTGCAAAAATTGGAGGGTCTGTCCATTCTAAAACATCTTGGGCTCTGTATATTGAGGTTCTTTACCTTCCTGACTATGCGTTATTATCTGCTAGTGCTTGTTTTATCTTATGGTCATGTGCTATTTTCTTTTCTTTTTTATTATGCCTAAGGGGGAGAAAGTGTCCTTGTCACGATCCAAAAACGGATGTGATGACACTCATTTATCCCACCAAGACAAGTCAGCATGAATCCAGCAACACGAAAGAAAATGCGGAAAAACTAACAATAACATAAGCGCGGAAAACTTAGTCATTCTCAAATACCTCCAAAACCTAGGTGTCACATGTACAAGTCACTAATGTATAATAACAAAGTTGGAAAGATAATTACAAGTCTTGAATAGAACAATAACATAAACAAGGAACAAGAGGGTCCGCTGGGATGACAAGCAACTACTTCTCAAGTATCCGCAGGAAGCCTCAGATGTAGACAGAAGAAGGGTTATTACACAGATCCGCGCTCGAAACCTACATAGGTGTAGAAGCAAGGAGTGAGTACCAAACAATACGGTACCCAGCTAGCAACCATTAAACACAAGGTAAAACTAGCTAAAAAACAAGAACTCCTTTCATCCCAATCAAACCGCCACAACTACAACCTGCACAAACATCAGGCCAACCTAGTAGTTCACAAGGTTTCAAAGTCACAGTCCAACAAATTAAATTTCATCAAATCACAAGGGTCAAGTTCATCAATCACAAGTATCAAAGTATCAAGACCATCAATCACAAGTACCAAAGTCATCAATCACAATAGTCAATGTCACCAATCTCAAAAATCAAGTTTATCTATCACAATTATCAATTAGGACAAATGGGGAACTCACATAGTCCATGTTCTCACTAGCAAATACCTCAGCATCAATAACACTCGTCGATAATGACATTGACATCAATTACACTTGCCGAAAAGGACCTTTACATCAATAACATTAGCCGGCAATGACCTTGGCATCAATAACACTCGCCGACAATGACATCGACATCAATAACACTCGCCGGCAATGACTTTAGCGTCAACACAATATATCTCCTAACAGTGTTACAGAACCAATGTAAATAGGCATGTTCACACAATAATGAAAAGATGACAATCACAAGCAATTCACATTCACACCAATACTATCAAATTATCACATCAATTACCGAATAAATATCAACACTCAAGGCAATTCACAATACACACTACACCATTATCGATACATTGCCTTTTTCATTAACCTCATTTCTATCATTAAGATTATTCCTTTTGAACAATTACCCCATCACCTCATTCACATTACTCCCCAACACATACAAGAAAGAAGGTTCAAGATTCTACAAGCTTTAGCAAGGTTTAGAAGTTCACTTGCCTTAATCAATCACAAATCAATTCAAAACTTGAGCTTTTACCTTCCAAACGATATCCAAACCAACACAATATAGTTACATAAATATTCATAATGAGATTCTAGAACTAACAACACCCATATAAAGCAGTTTGAATAAATGGGCCAAATCGACTCAAAAACCTGATTTCAAAAAATAAGGTTTCAATTTGAAATTTTTTACATAAATATGTCCAAAGCATTTGGAATCCATTGGTGAAAGCCATTTGAAAACAGAGTTGTATTCAATTCATAATCACCATTTTAAAAAAAAGTTCAAGTTCATAAAAAAAAACCCAAGGTTTGAATTCAAAATAGCAATTTAAGTTTAAAAAATCTTGGCATAATCATGGAATAATACCGAAGGGAAATTAAAATTCATCACCCAAATGATTCATCTTGAAAACCCACTTGGAATCGCCTCAACCGAGTCCTCAAAGCTCAAAAATGAAAAATGAGGGAAACCCCAAAATTTTAGACCAAAAACCCTCTCAAGTCTCGCAAAAGCAAACTTAGGTTCGCTTTCGCGAACGTCGCGAATGCGACCATCGAATTGCTAACACGATCCCGGAAAGAATGTCTAGCCTCGCTTTTGTGAGCTGGTGTTCGCTTGTGCAAAGGTTGCGAACGTGAGAAAACCTTCACGAAAGTGAGGGTCAGACCTCTGACCCTTTGCAAATGTGATCGTTCTTTGATAACGCGACCCTCGCGAAAGAGAAGACCCTTTGCAAATGCGAGGTCTGTAGGCGCCAGAAACCATCAGCCAACACAAATATTCCGAATGGACCCTCGGGATTCAATCAGAACCTTGAGTACACAAACTAGATATGCCACCCAACTAAACTCAATGTTTTAGGCTCAACAAAATCATCGAAATACGAATCTGACGTATCCTTGACTCGAAACACATGAAAATTGCAATAAGCTAACATAACGTCTGAAAAAACCAAACTAAGCTCGGAACCTATAAGAAATCAACCAAGACTTCTCCTAGGCCTATAATCATCCCCCAAATCATATGGATCTAGTGGAAATCCGACCCAAGCATCCGAACTCCGAAGGTTGACCAAAGTCAACTCAAAGGCTAAAATTTCTTAAACTTCCAACTTAAAATCTCAAATCCACAAAAAACTTCGAATTTGAAACCAACAACTCTCCCAAACCAAATTCTGCATTCCGAAACTGATGGAATTGACGAAATTCCATTCTGAGACTTGAAACTCTATTTGACACCCAAAATTACTTTTTAACTACTTAAGCCTTTAAAAACTCAAAACTTTCAAAAATCACAATATAATACTCAAATTTCTAAACCAATTTCACATACTGGTCAGAAATGACTTGAGGCAACTACCGGAAGGGGTAAAATGGTAATTTTATAAAAAAATTCAAAAATGACCTTCCTGGTCATTTTATTATCCACCACTAAAACTATGTCCATCCTCAAACATAAAGTAAAAGAAAGTACTTGAAGGCTCGAAAATCTAAGGATATCTGGCACACATGTCAGACTTCCAAGTTGCCTCTCCAACTGAACATTACTTCAACTACACCTTTACTGAAACAATCTTCTTAGTCCTAAGCTTGTGAACTTTTCATATTCTTTTACCTTCTATAAAATCAATAGTTTTAGCCTTTGCACCATTGTCAAATTATTGTATGCTTTCTTTTTTAAAATATTCAATATTTGGTGTATTCTTCGCATTTTTGGCAACAAAGGTATATTCTTTTTATATTAGTTTCTTAGACCTTTGTTTTGCTCCTAATAGTTTTTGTTCTCTTTTGTTCTTTGTTGTTCATTTCTTGCATTTTCCATCTTCAAACTTTATTTTGTATTATGTGACTTTTTTTTTTTGGTAAAATGGAGATAATATATTAATAGAAACTAATATGCATTATTACAAGGGAGTGGAATGGCAGCTAGTCTGCTAGAGCTATTTTCAAGGGAGGCTTCATCGTTATTACAATTTCGAGGATCTATTGGAGCCCTTTTCAACCGAACAAAAGGAGTTCCTACTTTATCTGCTACCACCTCACTAAGTACAAACAAATGTGAAACTATCCATTGCACAAAAGAGTTTGCTTGTTGCATCTTAGATACTTCTTTGGCTAATGTGTCTGCTACTTGATTTTCTTCCCGAAAGTTGTGCTGGATGAAGGGGTTCCCTAGTTGGTGAAGCAATGTCCCGCAATAATTCAAAATATTGATATAAGATGGGTGGTTAGTTGCAATCAAATTAATGACGTCTATGGAGTCCATATTGATTTACAATGGCATTAACCCATTTGAGAGACCAATATGAAGGCCTTTTAGTAGCGCCATAATTTTAGCTTTGGTGGCCGTTGTGTCATATATGTCACCCATATATCCAACAAGCCAGTTGCCGTCTTTGTCTCTGATTACTCCTCCAATTCCTCCCTTTCCTGGGTTTCCATAAGATGAGCCATCAATATTCAACTTGTATCCATTGGATGGGGGTTTGAGGTTTCCATTGTACATGAACAATTTTGGGTTTGTTCACTTTCTGATTTTTCCCAGTTAAATACATGTACTCCATAGCATGTTTAAAAGGAGTATTCATTTGAATGTTATTTTTTGTGTTAGATAGTTATCATTTCTGGACAACCAAATATTCCACGTGTAAAAAGGAAAGCATCACACCATTGTAATTGCTTTTTGATCGTGATGCTAAGGTCATTTAGAAAGTCCAACCAATGCTTATTAGGGTTGTTGATGAACTTGTTAATGGTGTAAATGTTTCCCATATTTTCCCAAAGCTTTCTTACGTTGGGGCATTCTAGAAAAATACGTTTTGTGGTTTCTGGTATATTGCAGTAAAAACAATTTTTATTTATGTCTATTCCTATTGAGAGAGCGAGGACCATGAATCATATCCCTAATTGTTCTATGGTTTGGAGCCATCTGTCTAGCGAAAATGATGTTGAGGATCCATTTCCTGGAACCTATTCCATTCCACGTTTACAAATATCCCATCCTATTCAAATATTTTTCCAAGTCCTACTTCTAATGGTTGCGTTATGTTCATGGCTTGGTCAGACTTTGTTTTGTATTATGTGACTTATTTTGCTTGGTCATTTTTTGGAATTCTCACATCTGCTCAATCTCTTCATTCCCTTCTCTATTATTTTAAAAAAAATTGTACTAATTAGCATAGAATACACGTGTTCGAGAACTAGTTAAAAAACAAGAGAAAATACAATCAATTCAATGTTTTTGATAGCAAAAGATATCTATGTTCATCTCTTTTGACAACTCTGATTCTAATTCTCTATTATGTCACACAACTCCAACTCCAACTCCAGTGGAATAGCTGCTCTACCACCGGAGGTACGTTTGATTCCTGCAAATAGTTCCCTTTGCTCCGCTAGCTTTGTGATGTGAGGTGACTTACTAATAGTTCCAATGCTCATCTGCAATTGGGATTTTGACAGGCAACTCATTAGCAAATGTTAATATGTGATTTTATTTCTTAACGAAACGTGGTATTCTAGTGTAAGAAAGGTGTCGTGTCACCTTTACTAATATATAAGAGAACGGATTATTTTAAACCCAAGTTCTTTCGTGAATCTCTTTCTCAGGCAGAGGAAACATGTGCCCTTCATATGCAGTGTTACGCGAAACTCCCAGTTTGCACTGCATACAGTAAAACATAGACGTTACTTATTTCATTCATAAAGATTGAAGTCAACAAGCTAGACAACAGACAGTAAGATAAAAAGATCTGTATTCCTAATCCACAATGTTTCAGATTTTCCTTTAAAAGAAGTATAAGAGAACTGAAAGAGATCACGAGGGAGAGATAAACCTCAACTTTATGACCTCGTACTCCAGCTTCCTCCAATGTCTCACGTCAATTGTTTCATCTTTTACCCAACTCCCTACGATAATAAGATAGAGATATATCTATTCAAAAGTTAAAACACAGAGATTCCCCCAAATGTAACAATCAGAGGGCTTAAAAATGAACTATTAGTAAATTTTGTAGCCGTGGATCAGCAGTTAAATACCTTTTGGAAAATCATAAACAAAGTCAAAATCTGAAACTAGAGGTACTCGAAAAACAGAATACTCCACCAGCTGTAAAAGCACCCCGACCACGAATTACTAGAGGTTGATTTCCATAGATTTCAGTAGTTAAATGTAATTAAATGCTGAGAGTTGTGCACTCCTTACAGTATCGTTGCAGCTTGATGAGTCCCTTCTCTGTTGACAGTATCCACGACTTCAAGGATATTCAAGACCTTCATATACATAATTTTTTGTCAGATAAAATATATAATAAGAACTTGTGAGCTACTCAATCTCGTGACAACAGAAAACGATGATTTGGGTGACCTAATCTAATGTTACATTAGCAACTTTAAAATCTCCAGGCATACTCCATACAAACGTTTTCCCTCTCACTTTCTCCCTTGGAGATCGGATCAAATGAGGAGTCGATTAAGAACAGCTCTACATACTATGCCTAATCTTGTTGCTGCAGATTCACATGTGACCTTTGTTTTATAGAAGAGGAGCCAGCAAAAGGTACCAAGAAAATATTAATAAGTAAATTCTATATCAAATTCTGAATGGTCTGATAATTCTGTATCACATTCCAAATGGTCAGATAATTCTGTATCAAAATCTGAATGGTAAGATTAGGCAAGTTCCTGGGTCATCCCAAGAAGTTATAACTAACGTACCGATTTTCAGGCAAATTGACTGATACAATTCTACCAATTCCCGGATGGTGGAACCAACTTGTGATATTCCCCCTTGTGGTAAACACTCTTAGTGACTGAAGCAGAAATGTCACGCCGCAATGATGAGATATTCTGAAACAACAAATTACTAGTTGTTCTATTACAAACAGAGGAAACATGTGTCCTTCACAGGCGGAGTTGTTCTAAAAGTACCATGGTCCCAGTTTGCACTGCAAAAGTAATCAAAAACCAAAAGAGTGAAACTTGCTACAAACCACTTATATAAGTAATCGAGATACAGATGCTACTTATTACTTTCATAAAGATCACAAGTCAACAAGCTAGAGAGCAGACAGTAAGATAAAAAGTATCTTGTATTCCTAATCCACAATATTTTACATTTTCCTACAAAAGAAGTACAAGAGAACTGAAAGAGTTCACGAGGGAGACGAACCTCAACTTCACTCCAGCTTCCCCCACCGTCTCAAGCTGTACTGCATCTTTGATTGTTTCATCTTATTCCCAACTTACCTGCCATAACAAAAGAGATATTTACATTTAAAAAGAGATTTCTGCTAATATAACAATCTGACAGAGCAATACTTACAAAAGTGTATAGCTAAATTTATAGCATGATCAATACCTTTCGACATGAAAATGTTTGATGCAGAAGTATTAAAACTGACGCGTCCCACATAAAGTTTTTGTTTTTTAAAGCAGCAATATCCCCAAATATAACAATTAGCAAGAGCATCAAACTGAACGAGTAGTAAGTTTTAAAGTCCTCGATCCTACCTTTGGGAATAACACTTTGCATTTTCTCTATGAACTCATAACACCTTCAAGTGATAACACGGTGAAATCTCGATATCGGTTGGGTATGCATCTGCAGAAAGACATGATCAAGGGATCAATTACTCCACCCATTCAATTAAGTCCCCCAATTGATCCGTTCTAATACACATTTCTATATTCATTTCGTCTTGGAACTTAGAAACTTAATTCAGGGACATAATATCCATCGAACGAATATTAATTCAAAACTTTAAGGAGTATTAAAATAGCTCGGGGCTTCTCAAACACACATTTCCAGAAGGTTGCTTTACTTGAGGATCAACAAAGATGCAATTACATCTCTTATTTACTTACCATTTCATATTCAACATGCAAAGTTCCTTCTTAACCCCTTAGATTCTCAGTCTTGGACTGTTAGTGTTGCCTGCACTTTCTGGCATTAATTTGGTGAGCTCCTGCCAGTAAGAATGAAAATAAAAATGTATTGGTTATGGAAGAACACTTTAATTTGTAGCTAACAGAAGGAGAGAATTACATAAAAAGAGAGAGAGAACACAATTTCACTACCAAATCATGAGTTATATATACCTTTATTTAAGCGAAAATCCAGGGCTTGTCGGAAAGAGCTACAAAGTTTCTGGATTAACTGGCGCATCAACATTAGTACCAGACCTTTGTTTCTTAGAAGACGAGCAACTGGCTTCATTATGGTGTTCACTATCATCATATCTGCTCCTCCTTGTACAAATGGAGTGCTCTGTTGGTTCATCATTATCTCCCCTCATTTGTAACCACGCCTCATGCTCTAGTTCATCTTTATACAACAAATGAAATCCGTAATTCTTAATTTGTCCAGAAAAAGTTACATCAATAAATCCATAGTCATTTGGTGTTTTTCCATTTGCCTTAGATGTATCCCATACGCCAGCAAGAGGTACAAAGAATAAATGAATAGTAGATTGTTCATCAAGATAAGATTTATAGCACTTTGAATGATCGCTTACGGATAACTTCTGGATCATCCACGGCATCCGATTGCATAAGGGAATCAAGTGAGCTGTGGTTTCAACTAATCTGTCATAATTATTAGGACTCCTAATCCAATATTCCTAGTCTAGTACTTGTAGGAGTCTTATAGTTTGAGTTATGTTATATTACGTCTCTATGCACTTGTACAATATAAAGATATTTGATAATGCATACAGGCTCTCAAGGCTGTGAGTTATTTGTTACATGGTATCAGACGTCCAGTAATACGCATTGCTAATCCAAATTTCCTTCTATCTTATTGTTCTTTTGAATCTTTTCAGGTGATATGGCTTCCCAACCTCTTTCAATTTCCTCTTCTTCGGATATCTCCTTGCCTTTTTCTACTACTATTATTGCACCTGCAGTCACTTCTTCAGGTGCTACCAGTACTACTTCATCAAGCTCTTCTCGTCAACATTTAATGATTCCTCCATTGCCTTCCTTATCTTCATCGGTCCATGTCCATTCTGCTCCTCCCAACATTCTTCCTAGTTCCTCTATGGGTCAAATTGGACAGCCCACTCTCTTACCTTATGCTGGATCAATGGAACCACCAATTCCATCAATTTTTCACTCTGCGGCGGCATTGACTGCACCTAACGTCACTAATTTGGTGACTATCAAATTAAATTCTGTTGAAGATTATCTCACTTGGCGTACTCAATTCACCTCCTTGTTACTTTCTCATGAACTTGTTGGCTTCGTAGATGGATCTATATCTACGCCGCCTCAATTTGTATGTGATGCATCTGGTAACCAACAAGTTAACCACCACTATCGTACATGGCTAAGAGTTGATCAAAGTGTACGTTCATGGTTGTTTGCTACACTATCCAGAGAAGTTCTTGTTGATGTTCACTTGCTGCCTACATCGCGTGATATTTGGCTCTCTTTGAACCGACGTTTTATGGATGCTAGTCAGGCTAAATCAGTTGAACTCAAACGTCAACTTACTACTATGCGAAAAGCCGATTCCATGACAATTGATGAGTATCTTCGAGAGGCTAAAAAGATAGCTGATTCCCTTGCTGCCATCAACTCTCCAGTTCCTAATCAAGATTTTGTAGATCATG